>JBAMBJ010002781.1:0-25790 GCA_037043495.1 Drosophila recens | reverse complement strand
AGCGCGGACTGCCGTCCGCAGTGATACAATAATTTGTAAAAATTGTTGAAATATGGTATTGCTATAAAAGAAACCATACAATAAATATGAACAGCTTTTTGTTTATTGATATGTTGTCACATATGTTCTTGCTATTCATTTCGTTGGCTATAAACGCGAGTCGAATTAAAATATTTACTTAACGGGAAATAGTTAAAAAGTTGACTCATTGATTGCTGACTTTATTGGAACACGTTATCAAAGTATTTACACGCACAATGAAGACTCGTGTCACACCTAAGCAATTTGCAAATTATTCCTTGAATAAAAACTTTAAGCACCGCTAGCTTTGGCCAACCCGCATACTTTGCTCTCCGAGATGTTGCACACAACATAAACTTTAAGCGCCAGCAACAGCAGCAACAGCAACAAGAGCAACATGAAATTCCTTTGGTTTGATGTTGGTGCTGCGTCCTGAAGCTCCACAGGGTGTCGTGTTAACAGCCAGACAGGGCTCCACTGTAGCCAAATGACCCGATTTCAGTTTTTATGCTCAGTATACTGACTTTAATAGCTGTTGCTGCTGTTGTTGCTGCTGTTGTTGCTGCTGCTGCTGCGTTTCGAGTGTGCGTGCTGCAGTTTTTACTGGCAACAAACAACTCTGTCTAACGCATTGTGCCCCATTCGTTTTCAACTTCATTTCGCACGAGCTGTGGCAGCAGCAGCAACAACAACAACAACAACAGCAACAATAAAAACAGCAACTCACACTTCTTTTCTGAGTCCAACTTTTATGTGTTGTAGCGGCAGGTGTGAACAACACATGTGCAAATTTTATTTATTCATTTTATTTGCATGTCACATGTGTGTCTGTGTGTGTGTATGTGGTGTGTGTGTGTGTGTGTGTTGTGTGTGTGTATTGTGAATGCTTTGCAGTATTTTCGCAGTGTGTGACTTTTAACGCGCCAGTGAATGCGCAGTTCTAGGCCTCTTTCGTGCCAGCAGCAATTCCGACCCACAACGCACCCAGCTGGCCTACCCCGTCAGTCCCTATGTACCGAAAATTCTATAGATTTGCAGATGAACGTTCCGCAGAACTGTGCTGCCAATATGGCACAACAACGGGGAAAACCTTCATCGCGAGAATCGCGAGATAACGCATTCTGAGGTGCTGCGGAATTCGTAACTGACTTTGATGTAGGGAATAAAGAAAGAGTTAATAGAGGATTCTATATTCGAATGTCGAAAAATATTACTTAGAATACGAAAATTCGAAGAAAAAAATTAGGAATCCAAAATTAGGAATCCAAAAACTAGGAATTCAAAATTACGAATCCGAAATTAGAAATACAGTTACACGGAATCCAAAACAAGGAAAACAATAATTGGGAAAACAAAAATTGGGAAGACAAAAATTGGGAAAACAAAAATTTGGAAAAAAAAACTTAGGAAAAGCCGAAATCAAAAATATTTTATTAAAAATCGCACGATTTCCTACTATTTCCTATTAGCAAAAAAACAACATTTGTCGAACCATTTATTTCATAATCTGGACTAAGTTTTCAATAGGGATACAAAGATACTTTTTCCAATTATTTTTTTCCATATTTTTTTCCTTCTTAATTCTAATTTCCTAATTTATGATTCCAAATTTGTTCTTCCTAATTTTGGATACCTAAAATTTTATTCTTGGTTTTTTTTTTCTTCTATTTTCTGTATGAAGGTGATCTCTACTACATGAATGTTCCCTTACGGTATAGAGTTTGTTCGGGTCCGACAGGGTATCTGCCACCTTCCTTTTTCTCCTCCCGTTTTCCTCTCTTCTCTCTTGCAGTTTTCTGCTTTCAGGCGCAGAGTCTTTTGTTTGTGCGCTCCATTTTGCTGAATCCCAACTTTGGTCGGGACACTGACTGGTTGGCAGGCAGGCAGGTAGGCAACAAACAACTTTCACACACACACACGTGCACACGCATATGCACTCACATATAGAAATCTAATATGAATTGAGGTTGTCTCACTAACAAAAGCAAACGCAACGCAAAAGTTGATGTGCATATACACAAATGTAGCCACCACCTTTTGCTGCCCTCTACGCAACACAGCGCTGACGAAGAAAGATAAAAATTACAAACTTTGCCCCAATGAATGCAACATGCAATAGTCACTCACACTCCCCTCACCCTCCCCGTCGCTGACTAAAGGTGAGAATGAGCCAAATGCCACACGGCACATGACGTTGCATGTAATTTACTCGACACTGCCTGGCAGTCAGGTTGGCAGTCGGGTTGGCAGGATGTGTGCGTCCTGTCTGCATCCAGGCCAGTCAGCCAGTCATCCAGTCAGCCAGTCAGCCAGAAGTGAACTCAAGCCAACCTGTCATTCAGGGAGCACTCACTAACACATATACACCTGTCACACTGACACACACTTGCACACACCTGCACACATAGGCAAATAATTAAAATTTCACTTTCTTAGCAATTCACTTTTCATGCACAGTGCACAAAATGGTGTCATCAGTTTTTGTCACCTTCGCTTTGTCTCGCTTTGAATGAAGAATTTTACGTAAAGATTTAAGATGCTTAAAGCAAGAGTTGGGTAATTTGAGAGACTAAGAAATGTGCATTATATCAAGAAACTTTCAAAAGAAAGTCCAAAAGGATTTCTTTATTAAGTGTGATTAAAGCATAATCATATCTTTGAATATATATACTGTTATTGTTATATTTATGTTATAAAATTAATCTATACATTATCTTATAATAATAATAAATAAACCGTATTAAAATTGTGTACTTACCACATCGATAATTTGCATTAAAGTTAAACCAAAGCTTAATTGTAACGGGTCCGATTCGTTGAGAACCGGACGTTCTAGTGTATTATAAGGATCCAAAAGATCATGTAACAGTCTCTTCTCATGATATCCTGCTAAGCAAACTGCAATTGATATAAAATAAAAGATAAAATTGAAATTAGTTGGCAGAACTTTGAGTGCAGCACTTGTAAAGATCAAACTGTGCGCGATTGATAAAGATTGAATTGAGGGAGGACAAGAAGGAGGATATGAAATTGAGTATAGAGGTTCGCTGCAAGTGTTTGTCATTTCACAAAAGCACCGCAAATCAACATCAATAATTCGTGTGGCAAATGGAACAAGAGACAAAACTATATAGAATGAGGGGGAGACAGAGGGAAGTGACTGGAAGTTTAATGATATGCAAAAGTTTACTAGTTTTTGGTTTGGTTTTGCAACTTGGCCAAATGATTCTGTTCCTGTTTCTGTTTCGATCTGAGCATGCGGGTTTGCCAGGGAAACTTTTCCCTTTCTGGTCTTGCTCTTTTTGTTCCCCATATGTCTCTATGCGACTCCTTGTCTCTCTGCCCCGCTGTTCTCCGCTCCTGCTCTCGACCTCTGTCTTCCTATTGTTCTGGCTTGCAAATAACAATGAAAAACTTTTATTGAACCAAAAGTTTTTAACATACAAATTTTCTTGTTTTCTCCTTGGGTTGGACTGCTCGTTTTCTTTGCGATAATAAATTGACTCATTCACAAACGCACACACACACACACTCGCACATACTCGCACCTTATAGTGGAGAGAAAGAAGAAAACGCTCATACGCCTCGTTATTTGTCTGCCGATTGCTGAATCGTTATCGTCGAATTATTTATGCATGCAACGCAAACGACAAAGAAAAACGAAGAATGGTAACGATGTGAAGCATATTCTATCCTCTTCTCTATCTCTCTCTCTCTCTCTCTATGTATATATCTTTCAATTTGATAATTTCTTAAGAGTCTCCAGTATTGGGGCAGACAATTCCTTGCCAAAGTCACGAGTGTGCTTCACTGCGGCAAGTTTCTTTTGTGGCAAGCCACAATCTATTATTAGAATAGCGAAAATCTAGCTGGTAAGTAGCAGTAAGTGTCGGATTTATTCAGTGGGGTAGACTGAGGCGAGTGGTGGCACGAAAATTACAAGAAAATTGCAGAAGGATTCATTTTTAGTAATTTGCCACTTGTGGCGCCTGAATGCAAAATTGGGTAAAAGAGTGAGACAAAGACAGAGACAGAGAGAGCAAGAGAGTGAGATGGAAAGAAAGAGAGAGAAAGAGAGTAAGGAAAGCTTAGACAATATCCCAACTCTTCTGTGCCGAATTTCCATAAAAAGAGTGAGAAAGCAGAGAGAGAGACAGAGACAGTAAGAGCGGGATGGTTGATTATGTAATGCATTTTCATGAGATTATTTTCAGCAGCAATTAAGATTAATAGCTTATTGATTTCATAGCTGGCGAATTTTGTTTTGCAAGTGCACTTTAGTTGCTTTCGATTATAATGCAGTTTCAAAGCTGAATGGCTCTTGCGAACAGCGTGAGCTACTTATGGATAACTTCCGTCAGTTAAGGATTTGGTTACTTAAAATTAATTTAAGTATTCCTCCTGATTAATTATGTTATTATCGATATAATAGATTTGCAAATATATGCAACCGTCATATAAAGTTTTATATTTATTATGCAAATGCTATAGTCGGATTTGCATTGGATTGGATAAAAGATTCGGTAGTCAAGAAATTATTTTTTCGCAGCGGCAGACCAGAGAAAGAAATAGAGATCACTGAATTTGGTTATATAGATTTTAATCTTCCGAATATGTGTACATTTATGTATTTTATATTTGATTATCGCCATATTCATTGTCGTCAACCTTTTTTTCTTATCTGTCACAATTTTTAAAACATTTTTAAAATTATTAAGAAAACGATGTAAATGAAAGTCTATATTTTTTACACTTTTCAGACACTTAAACTTTTTGTGTTACCATAGAGAAGATTAAAAAAAAACTACGTTCGCTTTTTCCCACTTGCTAAATGTTATGCCACACGATTTACATATAAAATGAACATCTTAAAAATTATGCACATAAATTTTTTACATAGTTTTAATTCGCCCTTAGTCATTTTTCAGGCAACGCGCAGACGTTTTGTGCGAGCACTAGGCGGATTGTGTGGAGGATGAGGGAAATTCTTTTATTTCAATTTCTTGCACGTTTGCATATTTCATTCTCTTCTCGCGCGTTTGCGTTGCATTAAAAATTAAAAATTCTTAAACACAATGCAGAGGACACAGGCGTGGCAGCTAACGAGCAGAGCTGGCTGACAATGAGTGGAGGCTACGGTGCTGAGGTGGGTGGTGGGTGGAGGGGCAGCAGAGTAGGAACGACAGCACTAAGCCTTTAAGGCAAAGCATTGACATCAGAGCACAAAGCAAACAGGAGCAGCATGGGAAAAAAAATTGTAACAAAAAACAGGGCCAACGTCTGATGAAGTGTCAAAATGAATGTAATAATAAAACAAATACTTCAAGCGGTGTAAAAGAAAAGGAGTCACAGAGGAAAAGAGATGGATACAAAACATTTTGTATTTTAATTTAAAAAAAAATATATATATACACTTTTACTGCTAAGACTTTTGTTTGTTACACTTTTTATATGCATTGTTTAGCAGCAGCACGAGTGGGAGAGAGAGAAAAAGTTTAGCATACTTTCTCGGGCAAAGCTGCAACAGGAAACTGAACTAATGAATATGCAGGCCGACGCTTGAATGCAAATAGCTTCAGTTCAACTGGAATGAAGATGCAATTGAAATGCATCCCTTAAAAAGTCGATTTATTTATTTACTAAGCTTTATTCACTTTAGAGTCGACGCTCAGTAATGACTCACATGAAGAGACAGTTAACTGCTGTTGTCATGACCTGTATTGCGGTGGCAGACACCATAAATTGCGTTCATTTTAGAAATGCCTTTTCAATGGCACCACTTCCGTTCACAGTCCATATTTATTCCCCAATTCAGTTTGCTTCTTTCTTGTTGTTCAGCTTCGCTTGCTTTGCGGCAGGCCGCATAAAATTGCAATTTTATTGCAGTGAAGCATGAAAAAGTAATTGCTATTCCACAAAGTCAGAACAGCACAAAGAACGAAAACAGCAACAAAAATAAGAAACCAACAAAATTCGGCAACAGCTGCGATATTGGACAATAAGACAACAGACAGAACGTGACCGTGCCTTTGCATAAGGATGAGACAAAGTCAGTTGCATAGAACGACCGCAAAACAGAAGCCAATTTAATGAGCCCAAAAATAAAATGAAACAAATTTGGTTGGAAAATGCAGCAAAATGCCTACAAAAGGGCAGAAGCAATTATAACAAGAACAGCATAGGCAACATCAACAACTAAGTAGTAAACAAGGATCTATTTTTATTATCAGAGGTCACTTATAGATTACCCTGAGTACTGACATTGCTGCTGAATTTAGAAAATATTACTAATGATTTTATTAAATTAATATTATACCATCGGAACTATATAACAGAAAGAAAATTTTAATGTGAATTAAAATGTTCAATTTTAAATTTGTTTACATAGTACGAAATATGTTATTTTTTATTTTAAAATATTATTAAAGAAATTTTAAAGCAAATAGTGATCATGAAGAGAGAACAATAATAAATTGTAAAACAGAAAAAAAATTTGAATGTGAATTAAAATGTTCAATTTTAAATTTGTTTACATAACACGAAATATTTTTTTATTTTTTTTAATTTTGTTAAAGACATTTTAAACATATAAGTAATATTATAATTATATAATATTTTTATTTATAAATTTTTATTTAAAACCAATAGTACCTATAATTAATAATATAGTCAATACAAAATATAACTGATGATTTTATTTAATTAATATTATACCATCGGAACTTTACAACAGAAAGGAAATTTAAATGTGAATTAAAATGTTAAATTTTAAAGTTATTTACATAATACGAAGTAATTTTTTATGATTTTAAAATATTATTTAAGAAATTTTAAAGCAAATAAGTATATTCATTTTTATACAGTATTTTTATTTTTAAGTTTTATTTTAAAACTAATAATATAATTAATAATGTAACTGATTATTTCGAAGATAATTTTTATATATTTATTTTTATATTAGTGTCATCTTTAAATATTTTGTCAGGCCTGCTAATATAGCTGAAATACCCTTCTAAATACTTCCAACCACTCCGCCAGTTGGCTCTCGTGCTGTCCGTCGTTATTAAAAATTGAAAGCGAAATGGAAACTGACGCGGCGCCAAACCACTTAAGCGGCTAAAACCGATACAAAAGAGTGGGCAGGGCTATAAATGTGAGGGAGGTAGGGAGAGAGGTAGTGAGGAAGAGAGAGGTAGGTGATGGCCACAGCCGAGCTCGACTCGTTAGACTTGATGGGCTGTCTGAGAGGCCATGTGGCTGCTGACCTCCGCTCAGCACAGCTCGACGGGGAGCACCTGCTAATGGGTGCGATGAGAAAAAAGAGGAGCTGCGAGAGGATGAGATGAAGCTCAGTATTTTTAATAGCGTCAAGGTGACGCTTAAACATTCAAAGCTTAATTTGTGCAATAAAAATGCCAGCAGTTATCTAAGGGTTGCAGAAAATACATACTACTTAATATCGTGCAAGCATGGACAACAGTTCCGAATTTGAATCTATCTTAATCTATCAGTGACCTTCGGAATAAGTAACAATAAAAATTCACATAATTAAAGTCTCTATTGATGATTTTACTGTAGAGCTCACTTGAAAAAAGTACTAAGCACTTTAATTTTCTATTTTTGCCTTGTGCTATACTTCTAATGCTATTCCTAAATGGATACAAATCAATAAACAACAGGGGAAACAGGGAGAGGAACTCTGAGTTGCGATGAAGGATGAGGGGAAGTCGATGCTGCAAAGTAATGGGTAGATAAACTGGAGGCTGGCAGCTTCCTGGGTAGGCTATCAATCAAATGCCTGTGTCCACTATTGAAATTATGAATGCTATTATATTTAATGATTGATTTCAGCACAGAAAAGTTGCTGCTGCTGTTTCCATTTTATGCCAGTTGCAAATGGACGAGAAGAGGGAGTTACCAATACATAGAAGCATGATGGGCATATATGTATGTATCTTTGTGTGTATTTCTGTGTCTGCTAATGCAAATGGCTGGCATGACATTCTGTTTTTCTTTCTTGCGTAACCCTTTAGCTAATGATGAAAAAAAGCATACGACATTTAGACTGAGAGACAGATCGAATATATGTAGATTGATAGAGCGTCACACTGAATGGTATTTGAAATACGTGTGTGGCCTTAGAGCCTTGAAAAATTAATGAGCAAATGTCAGAAACCCAGAAATATGGCTAGCTTACGTAATGTAAGCATCAATAACAAAACTTTTTTAAAAATACACCGAAAATTTAGTACATCTGAATAGCTTCGAGAGTAGGAAAATAGTTTTAGACATACAGAATATACATTTTTATATTTTTAAATTTTTAATTTAAATTTAAACTACAACGCTATTTAAGGTAGTGCTTATTTTTAACGTTTGCATTTCTTTAAAATTTAATAAAATCTTCAATTCTTTTATATTTTTTTTTATTTAAATGCAATAATGTAGCCAAAAAGATAAAAATAAAAAACCTAAGCAAAAATATAAGTATCCCACATGTGTCCTGAAAATCTCAACATGATTGGGTACTAATTTTGGGAGTTAAGCAAGAAACAATTTTATATTCTGATTTCGAAAAGAAATAGTGTTTGACAAGCATTCTCATTTCAATGTATATTTATCAGGGACCGCTTATAATGATTATTGAAATTATTTTACATCAACAAATCAATGACCAGAATACATATACAAAAAATATTGAAAATGATTAAATTTTATCGAAAAAAAACTTTAAAATAATCAATATTGATGATTTTTATTTTTTTCGCTCAAAATAAAACTCACTTTTAATTAGTGGCTTTTGTGTAGTATTTTCCCAAAATATTTTTGCATATCACTTTAAAATAAACCCAGGGGATCCATCCAAGGCAAATAGAAAATATTTAAAATTGTAACGTTATCTTTTTTAAAAGTAAGTTTTATTTTGAGCGAAGAAATAAAAATCATAAATAATGATTATTTGAAGTTTTATTTTTTTCGCTCAAAATTAATCTTTATCATTGAAGAAAATTCTTAAAAACTTTAAATATTCATTACTATGTAATTTTTATAATACAACTAATAATGATTACGGTCCCTGATATTTATAGTACAATGGAGCACGAGTATGATGGACTGTCTAAAGCACTTGCAATGAAATTTAAAGCTACTTGGATTTCCTTTAAAAATTACAAATATTTAAGAGTTACATTTGTCTATTCACTCATTGCATTAAAAAGTGCATTACTCCGAACTTAATTACATAATGCAGTCCATACACATTTTCATATGTATATTCTTAAGGCCTTACGCCTTGTTTCTAAGATTTCGGTAAATCTTTACCCCATTTACCCCACACATATGCCATTATGTACATCAGAAATTATTATTTAAAAAGCTAACGATTTCCTTTACTTGCTCCTTTGACATGGGCATTAACAAAAAGCTTTAAAATCAACTTGGTCGCTTATTTGGCTGTCAAATGGCCAAGGAGTCTTGAAGTCTTGATGTCTTGAAGCATGCCAAAAAGCTTTTCGAAGCAATAAACGTCATAACAGGGGCACTTGGCTGGCCAACGGGGCGTATGAGCGATGTCATAGGGCAGCTAACTCACACAAACACAAACACACAAACAAACACACACATGCATATGCAGCGATGTAAGCGACGTTGACGTTGTGTAAAGTTTAAATCTGATTATCGTTGGCAACGCTGACTGCGGAAGGGGTATTGGTGGTAGGGGTTACAGGGGTAGTTACATATATGTGTGTAGTACAATATGGCATAACGGAAACGGAAGTGTTGCCATAAAATCATAAACATGCACACACGCACATGGACAGCGACAGCGACGTTGCCTGCATGAAACATGAACTCGCCGAAGCGACAGACACAGTTTCGGTTCTGGCACAGAGGTGGAGGGATGAAGGGAACAACGGGACTTCGACTGCAGAGACAAAGATATTGCCCCCCTACACACACATACTCACATATACAATACATACGTGTGCATAATGAGTTGGTATGTATGTGTTTTCATAGCTGTTTCCAGAGCCACGACACGCAAAGCCCAACGACTTATTCAACGCCAATGCACAGAAGTTTCAGCAACAACAACGACGGGGGAGGCAAATCAACAAGGCAGCACTTTGCAACTGCTGCCAATGTGATAGTACCCCTTGCCCCTGCCATCCACCTAGAGTCCACCATCGTGACGCCTGTACAGTGTACACGTCCATAAATAACCCCAATATGTGTAAGTGGCAGCCAACAGCGTCGTCAGGTGTGCTCTTAGCCATTAGAGTTATACATATTCTGGTTTACTCGAACTCGCGGCTCTAAAAATATCCTTGTCAGGGAAAAGAATTTGTCATTTTAAGGATTTCAACAAAACTGCATACAAAATCGCAGAAGAACAAATAAACCAGACTAAACTTGAATATTGTTGGGACAAATATTTTTCACAAGCAAAATTCTGCAGATAAACGACAAAGAGCATGCAACAATTAAACACATTTTAATAAACTGTTTTTAAAAGGCTTTGATTGGAGCATTGCAAAACTGTTGTCAGTCGAAGTGACAATGCAACCGGATCATGAACCGAGCCCGACAATACCATGAACTCGCATCTGAGCCGAACCAATTTCTCAACTACCCCAAGGAAGTAAGTATATGAAGTTATTCAAGAAAAATGTACTTTTCACAAAAACGATTTGATGCAGATTTCTTAAAATAATCTTATCGTTTAAATTCCGTTTGAATGACACAAAAATTTGTTTAGCCCATTAAGTACCCATGAAAATTAGAATTTTTGTAAAAGTGTTTTTTTCTACTTTTTTCGTCGATTAAAAAAAAATTTTTTGATGCAGAAAAATTTTTCAAACAATTCTAAGAGTTACTGGAAAAAAAATTTCAAAAATCTCTTCCTTAGTATTTTTTATAATTTTTGGAAAAATATTAAAAGTCACTACAAAATTTTACTCCAATGAAGAAGTTGAATGGGAAACTGAAGCCTATTTTGAGGGACTTTCTTCAGACCACTACAAAAAAGGCATCGAAATGTTGAAAGACCGTTGGATAAGGTGCATTAAGCTAGACGGAGACTATATTGAATAAATATACTGATTAAAAAAAAAAAAAATGTTTTTTTCACTGTCAGTCCGAGGAATTTTTAAATAAAAGTTTTAGTTTAGTACAATCTAACATATAAGAATAGATAAGTTTTTATGGTTAAATTTGATTTTAAATCTGATTAATAAAGCGATCCATTCTGAAATGAATGTCTGAAATATGCGAAATATGTTTGCATAGAAACAGACAGTCAGAACGTCAGAGGAATATATCGTCGCTCTGGTCAAGATTATGTATTCAAGAATTTTCTGCACCTATTTGACATCGCCTTGAAGGGAATACTATTATATAAAGTGCATTATCTCAAACTCTTAAGAGGTTTAAACTGTCTACACAATTCATTCAGGTGGCAACCGCCCAACCGGTGTCTTTATGCGGCTTGCCACGGTTTAGTTGCCACCATGAAAGTAACAACAACAAAAAGGACTGCAGCAGCAACAACAACAACTATGGCAACAAAAACAAGCCCTAGGCGCAGACGCTTTCAAGTGCTATAGACAGTTAAGCAGAGGCAGCGACAGAGGCAGCGACAGAGGTTGCGGCTGAGGTTGCGCCTGAGACTGAGGTCGGATTTGTTGCTGTTGCTGCTGCTGTTGTTGTTGTCGACATGCTTCACTTGAAGCTGTCGTAAATGTCACAACTAACAAACGGCAAAAAAAAGAAGCAAAAAAAAGAATATTGTCCCACCCTTGAGTGGTTTTATGTGTCAAAGTGACAATATGTTGGCGGCGTACATTATGAAGTTGCTGTTGGCGTGCAGCTAAACAATATGGGGACTTGTGAGGCAACTGTTGCTGCCAAGTGGTTGTGCCGACAACAATTGCAACACTCACCACAGCGACAGTTGCTGTTGCTGTTGCTGCCACTCAAGTGTTGCACTTGCTTTGGATCTGATAATCTGATAATTCTAAAGCACCACTTACCTTTAGCAGATAGATTCAAATATATCAATAAAAATATCCATGAGTGTTTATGAAGTCCGTTGATTATTTGTAAACAGCTGCTGCTGCTGTTGCTGTTGCTGCTGCTGCTGCTGTTGCTACTACGCCTACAACCTTGTAGTTGTAGTGCAATTGCCGCTGCGTAGGAAATAATGGCGGTGGTGCTGCTATTAGCAATGGCTCTGATCACTGTTACTGCTTGCTGTTGTAGTTGCAGCAGCAATTGCCACAGCCTCAGTGCCGTCAGCAACATATGCAGTACAATGCCAACGCTTATCGACCAAATGCCTTTAAATATGCTTAAGCTGTTTTCATTGCTGCAGGCTAACCAATATGTTGCTGTTGTTGTTTCTGTTTCTGTTTCTGGTGTTGTTGTGGTGATGCTTTGATTGCTGTTGCTGATGTTGCTATTGCTAAATGTTGTTGCTGCTGCTGCTGCTGCTATTGGTTTTCTTTTTCGCCGCCGACGTAATCTTTGTCGCTTGCGTACGCACAGTCTTATGTTTGTTTGTGTTGCTTGATTGCTACCGGTCCCGGCCGGGTTCAACATGTTGCTGTCTAAATGCTGTTGCTGTTGCTGCTGCTGCTGCTGTTGCTGCAAGGCCCGTTCAGCATATTGCTGGCCACTGTCGCTTGACACGCTGACTACATGATGTGTTGTTTTTGCTGCTGCTGTTGCTGTTGTTGCTGTTGCTATAGTTGCTGTTGCTGCTACTGAATTCTTGCTGTGGTATTTTGTACTTAAGCTCTTTAGTTGCTGTTGAGTTGGTTGGTTGCTCTTGTTTCTGTTGTGTGCTAATCTAAACGCTGCTTGTTGCTGCTGGTGCTGATGTAGTTGCTGTTGTTTTTGTTGTTGGTTTTGTTGTTGTTGCAGCCACAGCTCATCATCATCAACTTCACTCAGCTTCAGTTGCGCATTTTTCATAGTCTCTTCGGTGTTTGCTGCTGACGTTGCGTATATATTTTCTTTGTTGCTTCCTTTTTACTTCTGTTTTTCCTGCTGCAGCTGCTTTCAATAACTTTTTTTGTCTGTTTTTTCCCTTTATTCAATTATCCTTGTGGCTTACATTGTCTCTCTCGTTCTCTCTCTCTCTCTCTCTGTCTCACTCGCTTTTTTTGATGCTTCGACAACTTCTCTTAATAGCTCTTAATTTTACAAAAATGTTCAACTTTTGCTGCTTGTTGGGATTTTATTATTTTATTTATTCAATATGGCGAGTATATGTTTTATTGTTTGCCTTTAGCTGCAATGTTATTATTATGGTTTTTGCTTTATATTGTTTTCCTTCTTACTTTGGTTTCTTTGTGCTTTCCCTTACAACCCAAAGAGTGTTTTTCTTGTTTTCTTTTGTTCTTGTCTTATAGTTTAAGTTTTCACTTCAGCCCATGTGCTAGTTAGAGCGACTTGTATATCATTATTATTATTATATTTTCTTTTAAGAATTATTTATATCTTCCTTTTTTATATTTTAATTTGAAGTCCTTTACCAAGTTGTCAGTTGTTGCGATGATTTGCCACAAAGGTTAGCTTTTGTAAAATTTAATTTGCTAGTTTTATTTTTTTTTTAATTTTTTGTATATATACAATACTATTGTTTATTCATATTTGCAATATTACTGATAGTTACTCTTGTTTTTGTAATTTGCATTTCTTGCTGTGAGTATTGTTCAATTATTTTTGTATGCAGTTTTAGATGGCAGTGCTTTGTAGCCCTTCGCTATTGTTGATCCTTGTTGATGTAAAGAGCCTGTGAAAAATAAAAAAAAAATTATGATTAATAATTAATAACAGTCTTTTTGTGTTTTCTTAAACTTATTAAGATTGAATATGCTTAAATTCTGTTGTGAGCTTAAATGTGATAATATATCCCTGCTACATGTTATTTGCTCAGTCTTGATATCTCTCTATTTTTGCACATGAAATATTAACCACAATTATAGCTACTACAATTATAGCTTAAGATACCCTTCATTTATCATGCATGTTATGTTGCTTTAAATTACAAATTGAGCTCACATTATTTGCCAGATCCTGAAAATGGATTTGCTCTTGTCTAAGTTTACCAAAAACACCAAAACGCTTTTAGTAGGAGTCATTGTGGCCCTTACATTGAGGCTATTATCTATATGCATATATTCATGTGAAGTTGTGCTTCGACATTGGCAGCTGGAGTTTATAACAATTGCATGTTGATTAAATTACTAATTTTGGGACTTAATCAAAGCTTAGGCCATCACAAATGGGAATTTAAATTGTTTCGGAACTCATGAAAATCATTTCAGATTCCTCAATTGTAATATAAGTACATATGTATGTATATATAAGAGGAGTAGGAAGACAATAGGGGGAAGAATTGGAGTTTCAATTACTGCTCAAACTAATTAGTTTTGCTAAAACAATAAGCCCAAACATTTTGCATGCTAATCACTCATAGAAATTTCTCCAGCTGCTGCAAGACAGGAAGAGTAAACGGTAGGAAGAAGGAGACAGAGAGAGAGAGAGAGAGAAATAGAGAGAGGAGCATAATGTAGCATGCAAATCAGCCTTTGCTCTCGGCATTCATAAATAATGCGAATGCAAAACGATAAATACACAAGTGTATCCTGGACGCCTTTTGCATTCCATGTGTGTGTGTTTGTGTGTGTGTGCATGTGTATGTGTGTATGCCTATGAGTGCCCATTTGTGGTCAAATGGCCAAGTAGCAGCTGCAGAATCCCAGCCAATGCAAATAGTAAATTTTTGAAACTGTGTTTACGGTGCAGAACACACATTGATGGACGTTGATGGACATGGGCGGGGAATTTATGGCATCTTCTTTTGGGGCAGGACACTTGACATCGGCTTATGCATATGCAATAAAGTTCATACTAAGGAAAACCAACCAAAAACATGGGCCCAAGTTGCAACGGTTGAGTTTGTAACACAAGAAAATTGACCAAAGTACAAATTGTTTTTACATAAATGCCGAAAACTATTGCAGCTGTAGCTTTAAATCAATAGGAAGAGAAAGAGAGAGAAAGAGGCACTGCAAAAGAAAGAAAGTGAGAGATAACTAGATGCTGTCAAAGTTTATTTTTGCTAGTGTCAGTTGATGTTTGAGTTGCAAAACTAAAAGAAATGGAAATGTGACCTCAACTTTTTATCTCTCAATTTTATGGGGAGAAAATGTTTAGAAATCGCGCAATTATGAATAATTCAGATCGATTAGTTTCCAAACTGGCAAAAATAGATCGATGTGCTGCAAAAACCACCTTATAGTAGTTAGTTTAGTTTTCTTAGCTTGTTTATTATTTGTTTTTAATTATATTGTGTTGAAAAATTTGTCATTTATTGTTTGTCAATTAGAACCGCTGAGTGTATTAAATGGCACAACACTTTTGCTTCTAGCATGTCCAAAATAAAAACACATGAACTGAAATTCTGGCCCTCAACCGTAAAGTATTTTTTTTGTTGCAGCTGGCGGCAAACACAGAAACTATAACTAGGCCATAATTATAATTTTTTGAAAACGAAAATTATAAATAATTACAAAAATATTGCTTTTAATTCTGCCTAAAGTTTCAGAAGAAGAAAATTGTCTTTTTTATTTGTCAAACATATAAACATATCAACAAACTAATCTCTAAGTTTCAAAACAGAAGCCTGATAACTAAAGAATATACATACGTCAATATGTGGAATACATTTAAAAATATTGTGCTTACTTTCGACAATATCCAGAGTCGAAATTCACTTATTTTTTTATTTATTTTTTTTTTGTTTCAGCGATGCAAAATTAATTTGCTCACGCCTCAGTCGAAAGTTGGCTGGCGGTTGTTGCCTTCAAAAATTGTTTTATCTGCAATGCGACGCGGTCAGTTACCCACAGCACTCTCTCTCTCTTTCTCTCTCTCTCTCTTTGTATCTCTTCTCTTTCGCTCTGACTGTCGGTCCTTGTTTATCTTTGCTCTCTACTCTGTGCTATGAATGTGCAAAAATGGCGTCCATTTTATGCACACACAACTCGTGCGGCGGCCATCGCATAAATTTCATGAAATTACATGAAATTCCATACATCAATATTATATACCGAAAATGAGCAAAATGCTTTCATATTTTACCCTCCGTTTTTTTTGAAAGGCCTGCGGCTACCACTTCTGCTGATGACGCAGAAAAGAGTGTAGTGGAGAGAGAGAAAAACAGAGAGTGAGAGAGAGAGAGAGAGATACACACGCTTACAAAATAATGCAATAAAATTATTTGTAGCTGCATTGAAACATGCAGCGTATGCGTAATGCTCATATTTTTAGATATAAAGTAGTAATCGCTTCCCCGCGCACGAAATTAAATATATTTAGTCAGAAAATGGCAGCTAAGTGAACCATTGACTGTCCCCCAGTTGCAAGTCGAGTTTCAACAAATTTAATAGTTAGAAATGTCCTGAGCTCTGTCAGTTTTCTTTGGCTTCTGCTTTGCTCTTGCTTTACTTTTCTTTTTCTTTCCTTTCCTTTCCTTTCCTTTTTTTCGGCAAATCTTATTGCAGCTTAAATGCTGTTTGGGTGCACTCTTAACATTTAGGTCTCTTGTCTGCCTCTGAAACATCTTAGACGAAATTGGTCTGCTAACAAGATTCCTGAGATGGTCAAGTAAATTATATGGGCAGCAAGGCGAAGTAGAATTTAATTCATAAATTATTTTCAGAACATGTATTTTAAGTCTAATGCCTAAAACATTTATACAAATATTTATATGAAGTGACAAACACACAGGTCTCCTCCAAATGTTTCTCCACATATTTTTCTTTAGCTGCCAACTGTTAACACTGTGCTGTCCATTTAACTTCCCTTGACCCCATTCCCACAATGGGATAACATACACACAAAAAAAATGTCAACGTTTGAAAAGACGACACAAAAGCGAAAACCAACAGAAATAACAATAGGCAAAACCCTTTTCTGCTGCTATCGTCCTGTCGAATTAACTATAAAGGATTATATTAGCAATATTTTATCGGATTTCTTAACGGCCACCAACAGGATCCCTCACTAATTTTACTGCGTGTGAGGACGCGGGCAGCAATGGACGTGGAACAAAGGGCAGCGTCCTAAAAATCCTGTGGCATGTCCAGGCATGATAGCATCTTTCTGCAGACAACGCTTTGAATGTGTTTTTTTGTGTGGACATATCTAAGAAAAGAGCTCGGACTATGGGCATTATGGCATACTATTTATTTTTAGACTTGTACTCTCTCTATATTTTCTGTCTGTAAAGGGAAGGCGGTCGAAATATTTCAAGCGAAACGAGCTCTCTTGACTGTTTATATTTGGCTTTGTTGAGTAGTTTTTAATGTTTATTATACACTTCAAGCTAAAAATTTATATTTGTTTTGAAATGGACTTATAAATATTGCCGAATTATTCTTTCTTGTATATAAGAGTAAATGGTTGTAAGCACATGTGTGTTTATTTACTTGTATAAACTTTAAAAATATAAATTATGCTGCATATTAAAAAAATCCCTTACAAGCTTGTTTTCTCCTCATCATTCTTGCAATTCGTTAAATAAACTATTGTCAGCTGTTCAGAGCAGAGGGAAATGCTGACTTTGCTTTAAGCACTCAGCCAACGAGTATTTATTCCTCTTTGTCTGTAATTTCATAATCTTTAGTGTCTCCCTTTTCCCTTTTCCCTATTTTCTCCAATTATACTCATCATTTCTGACTGTCCAGGAAATATCTCACTTGATTTTCGCAGCTTTTCATTGCTCTTTTCCTCTACTTTTTATCTGCCTCGGTTTTCCTCTCCAATTATTAATGCATTTCCACTTCCTATTCTATTTGAAGACGTCTCTTTAGTTAGTGTAATTCTTTAAATGGTGCATTGACCTTAAAAACTCTGACGACAAGTTTCTGACTTCTGGTCATAAAACAATTGGACGGCATCGCATTTTGAATTTCAAATATAATAAATTCTTTTTCAACGCATGTGGCAAAGAAACAACTTATGGGGAAATATTCAAATTGTTGTTGTGGGTGGCACAAGGATATCGTATGGCTCTGAGTGGAATGTTGATACTATCTCTGAGGCTGCAACATGACAAGCTCATGAATATTTGCCAGTTGTCGTTGTCGATGTTTGCCGGGAATATCTGTCAAGTTGTTGTCGTTGTTGTCGCTGTTTATGTTGCCCTCCTGCTCTTCGTTCTAGCTGTCACCAGGCTTGCTGTTGTTGTATATATGTATGTATATATATACAAATACTCGCTTGTGTACATATATTAAAAACTGGCGATTCGTTTGCCCAGCTACCCGGCCTTGCCTTAACACCCAACCACGCCTCTAATTGCATTGTGCCTGTCGCTTGCCCCTCCCTCCCTCCCTCCTCTCCGACTCCAGCTGTTCCCCTGTCGCTTGTCGCCAAGTAAACCGACATAAATCATTTGAAAGCCATCGCATAAATAATGAATATGCCAGGAATGCATTATCATTTTGCATTTTCAGTGATTCTTGGCTTCTGGCTCTTTCAGATTCTCGGCTTTACTCAACAATTGTTTACTGCATATATGCCAACAGATATTTAAGCCATTAATAGCAACAAAATTACAGTTAATTATCGAACACAGCAAATTCAAAGATTGATAATAAGAAAATTACAGAGACCAAAGACGTTCAAACAAAGAAGTTAAATGTACGCTAAAAACGAAGCTACGATTTGTATAAGTAAATTTAAAATGTATACAGAATCCCAAATTTTAATTGAATATTTTTTAGCAATTCTAAAATTATGCTTTATCTTTTTAAAAGCCGATTTGTTAAAAGAAATCTGTTACAATTTCGATAGTATAATTTTATCAAAAAAAATTAAATTTGGAAACTAAAAATGGCACAGTCAAAGATATTTCAGAAATCCAAAACGTTAAACTTATATTTGTAAGAATTAAAATAAAAAATACACTTTAAAAATGTTAAAAAATCGCAGCTTTATCAAAAAGTGACGATATTCAAATATTCAAAAAACTAAAAATATTAAATAGAATAGATGAATAAAATGTATGAATACTATATTATATTAGTAATACTAACGGAAAGCATAAATATAAATAATAAATTTATAATAATAACCATTGCTTTTTTTTATTTCCAACACTGAAACACCATTAGAGCCAAATTTACAAGGCATAAATGAAACTTTGTAGCTGCAATCATAAATAAGCATATTTTGATGGTGATTAACAAACCACAAAATAACTAACGAGACGGGCAATCACAACATTAATAAAAGAACAGGAACTTGGTCAAGATGTTGGCACAACATATGGACACTCACACAAGTACATGCACAGTGTACACACACAAGCACATAATCAGAAATTTATTACCGTACTGTATAAGGCAATAGGATTAACCCTTAATGCGCAACAGCAATGATTGCCATGACGGCAACGGAGACAGCGACGCCAACTGCGACTGCGACTGCGACTGCGACAGCGACTGTGACAGCAACAGCGACGACGACTTAATTTTTAGCACAACTTGACCCATATTTTCAATGGCTGACGAGCAGCCACCGCTTCGCCCGCTCTGCTGCCACTTGAAGCAGCTGACATACAAACACTTCAGCACAACCACTTCCCGCCTATTGCACGGCAATCACTGTACCCAATATTTATACACCTCTCTGAGTACCGTTGCTACGACTGCTCCTCATCCTCCTCCTCCTCAATCTGTAACCTCCACCGGAGGCATGCAGCGAACATTAACAGAGCCAGAGCTGAAAACTGAACTGAAATTTTGTCGTCGAAGCGGCAAATGAGCTGGAAGCGTGTATCGAAGCGAAGGATTTGGGGAAGAGAATGGGAGTTGGGGTATTTAGCAGGGAGAGATGCTGCTAAATAAATATGTATATGCACAAATAAACGAAACGAACAAACGCAAAAGCGAAAGCGAAAGCCGAAAATGTCTGTGGGAGGAAGATGCGCAGAAAATGGGAAAACGACTGTGTGGAAATTTGCAAAATTTGCGACGGCGCAAAAAATAAATTCAGTTAAAATAAATGTCACGATGCGAAATATACAACAGCCACAACAGCAACAACAACAACAATAAAAAATAGCAGAAACAACAAACTAGAAATAACAACAGCAGCAGCGGCAGCCAAAGGCCTAAAGAAGAGCTATAAAAATATTCCACATACGCCGTGTGGGCTTCACCGACTCTTTAGTCGCCACGCGCGTGGGCATTCTGCTGCTTTTTTAATGAGTTTTATTAGGCAGGCCTAAAGCCAAAAAACACACGCATAAACAAACACTTAAAGAGCGAGCACAACACTCATACACACACACACACACACCCAACAAATTGAATTAGTGTTGGTGCCTTTTTTACATCAAAGAGAGCGCGAACTTGCTCGCTCTCTCGTTCTCTCCACATCCACAATTCCCTCTCTTTCTGCCGCTCTCTTTCGGCTGAGTCACGAGTCTAGCGAAAGCTCGTCTCTGGTATTATCCCTGGATGCTGCTGGAAATTCCTGTCGTTGCTTGCGAGTTGTTTCGTTTCGTTTTATTTTATTTATGTTCTGTTGCCTACTTATAGGCTGTGGCACGCATAGAAATGTTAATGTTTGTCCTCCGTGTCGAGTTTCGAGGGCAACAGTACGTATGTAGTATGTGTTTGTGTTCCGCACGTTGCTGGAATCTGCACGAAATTTAATTTTGATTTTGATTGCTTATTTTTGTTGCGGTTTATGTTCATCTACATATGTGTACATATTTCTATATAAGGGTATGTTAAACTATTTGTGCAACATGCAGCATTATTGAAAGTCACAAAAAAGTCAGTTACTTAAATGCATTGTGATGACTGGAATGCCACTTTTGGCTTTTCATTTATTTTGGATCAGTTGGCAGACAATCCGACATATGAGCTTATTTCCTATAAGTAGGAAAAGCTTAAACATCTAAAATAAAATATTACTCAGTCGCATTCATGTATTACTTTTACATTTATCTCTTGATTATCTCAAACTCTGATTCGTGCGCTGATTTATAAATATCTTTCAATTCTCTACGATACTCTCATATATTTTCATAATTATTTGGCATTAACTTTAATTAAATAGATATAACTTGTTCCAATTTGTAGACAAATTACAAAACTTTTATGGTACATAAATGTTAAAATTAAGCTCTATTCAAATGTTCAGAAAATGTACATCAAGTAATTTGTGAAATTAGTTAACAAAATAAGCTACATAATCCATTCAAGAAAGTGGATAATGTAGCGTGCAACAAAAGAAAGCACTTGAAAAGTAACTTGAACAGCCCCAAGCCATGAACAAAGATTATCACAAATTTCTTCAATAGTTTAATTTCTTACAGAAGACTGAAGGGTTATCTTCAGCAGCCCGAACATGAAATACCCTTGCCATATTATATAGTAGTTCGCTTTTAGCCAACTTTGGCATGCATGACAGTGCTAAAAATAATTATTTTATTTTGTAATATACAATTATTGAGACTGATTGAGGGATGTGAAGAAAAAACAACGTTATTTTACATTAATGCGATACATATTTCTGGACAAAATTAAAATACTCCCTGCAAAGGTATTAAAAAGGATAAGACGATAAACTGTTGCTACAACATTATCCTTTATCTATTTTTCCAATAATACGCGGCTTGCCTCAAACTCCATTAAAACTAATTAATGCTGTGCCGGGGGATGATTTATAAAATCTCGTTGCTGCTTGCAACGTGGGGCATGGAGCAAAGTTCGTTGCAACGTTGGATAAATAATATAAAGTAATAAACAACATTTTGCTGCACAGAATAAACACACAGTGTAAGACTGCGTAGATTGCCATTGGCGGGGATTGACGACTGGAAACTGGAGTCGGATCAGGAGAAGCAGTTGAGAGAAAGAGAGAGACAGAGAGAGAGAGAGGAGTTGGTGGGGCTTGTTTTGCGGCAGCGCTTCCTGCGAGGCAATTGACCAACATTTTCAATTAATTTTTGCTCCAATAATCAGGCAGCGTACTCGTATAGACGTGGCAAGGTGGCAAGGAGAGGCGACGAGGCTGTCGTGCCGTGTAAATGCGCGACATGCCCCACATCCTTACTGTTGGCTGCACAAACATTTACAGAGCCAAGTTATAGCCATCCTTCCCGCCACTCTACCACTACCACTACACAGGAAAAAATATCATTCCATAATTCATGCTTAAATTCTTCAGGTTTTTATTGTTAAATAAACAAAAAATACGGATAACATGGTCAACACGCGGAATGAAAATAGTCATAACAGCATAAAAAATTTGATCGACATAAAAAAGCTTTTTCTAGCGGTCAGATAATAAAAATGTTTGCGAAGAAGGAATTGAAAACTCGTATTTTTCAAATATTTGGTGCTTGATTTAAGAAATTCCCAAATTCTTAAACATCTGACAACGTTTGGGGCAAACTTAAAATAGTTCTAAGAAATACATAAAATATAATTACAATTAAAATCAACAAAAAATATATAAAATAAATTAAAAAATATAAAATAATATAAAAATAAAAACAATAGTAATTATATAAAATTGAATACAAGTTTTAAAATAGATTTAAAAGTAAATTATGACAAATGAAATTATTTTTAAAGAAATCATTCTTATTAAAATAGTATTGATTTGCTCCCGGAATCCCAGATTTTATTTCTGTGTACCACAACCACTGCCACTTCCCTCATTCTCTCCCACATTTGGCTCGCCTCGACGCACAGTTGAGTTATTTGACGCGCAGCTGTTGGCCAAAGCCACAACAGCCCAGTAGACCGGCAAACCCGGTGGCTTAGCCTGCCCTCCAACCATTTCCCCCCAACTGCTCTCCTCAGGATGTTCTACAAAATATTGCAGCATAATTTTATATGCATACTCGTATGTGTGTGCGCGTATGTACGTGTGTGTGTGTGTGTGTGTGTGCGTGTATGTGTTAGGGACTCGGTAACCTTTTTTGGCTCAGCGAGTTTTCTTGGTATATACAAACATTTATCTTCTAATTGAGGCAGTCGCAGAGCAAATTGTTAATTTGAGTGCCGGGACGCATTCCGGGGAATGAGAATGGGACTCTGGAGTTGCCATTTGCTACCACACTGTAAATGCAGTTGAGCTTTAACTTTATGACAGGTGTTAACGACACACATTCAACCATTATGTCCGCATTAAACATTCACTTAAACACCGTCCCCTCGTCTCGATTGGGAATTGCAGTCGGCCTGAAAGATTTTCACCGCAATAATCCGAACTGACAACCAAGTCCAAGCCCAGACCAACAACTTGGTAACAGGGTCCTCTGTTTTAGCCATGTGCAGTGTTCAATACTTTAAAGATTCTACATTCAAACTATTTTTTTTAAATGGTGACGACACTTATTGATAAATACAATTATCTTTATTTGACATGCTGTTAAAATTTCACGGCATTTTAATAATTGGCTATCACACACAAGGCACTTCTGTAAACAGACTATCGACAGAAACAAAAAACAAGCGAGAAAGGCTTTAGTGGGGGCCCTGGTATGCGTTTTCTCTCAAATTAACTCATACGTTTACTGTCAAATTTTATCTAAAAAATATTTAAAATCTGACAATTCATTCTATTCATATAACGCAATATATTTATTTTCAGATCGAGAAATTTGGATATAAATTAATTTCAATAAATTTTAAGCTCCTAAATCTTAAAAAACAGCCATAAATACCAATATTTATTTTCCCGATCTTGAGGCGATTAGGTAGGATAATATATATTATTATATATTTTTAAAATTCTACAAATTTCAATTGAATTCTTTGCCAGAACAAAAATAGTAAGCTCTTATGGTATAACCCTTTAATAATAAAAATATATTTATAAAAATGAACATTTCCACCATCCAAATATTCATATAAGCTCTTTATGCAAATATTATAGTGCAAATGGAAAATACTCTAAATAATACTGTAATATACCAGTGTATTTATACATATGTAATACTGTCAGTAGTTTTGGAGTCGTTAATCTCTAGTTTCTATTCGAAATTGATGTGCGATTTGGTTGTTGTTTTTAATTTCAAATGTTCGCTTAAAATTTTTTAGTAACTTTACGGTCGTTCAACTATCTAGCTACCTTTAATAGCTTTTTTATTTAGTTGAGAGATATATTTTAGAACATGATGTGTTGTCGAAAAAAGTTACGGCAACCACAAAGTTTCGCTCAACTCAAACAAGATGCCACAGTGTCATCCCTCTAACCCCTCACCCTTTACCACCCCGTCAGCCCTTCTTACTCTAACAGAGCACTCTACCCGTCCAAAAGCATTTTAACCTGTCAAACCACATTTTGAGAAATATGTACTATGTATGTATATATGTATGTGTGAGTGCCACGTGCATTAAGTTAAATGCTTTGTGGGTTGGGCACTTTGGTCTCTAAAAGGCAGCCCACTGTGCAGACAAGGTGTAGGTGGAGAGGGGAGGGGCAAAGGTAGAGCAAAAGCGAAACCGCTTTTCAAACATTTAACGATTTTTTTTAGGTCAGGCTGCAGAAATATTTTAGCATAAAAATGTGAATATTTTTCTAACTTACCCGCGGCAGTTTATGAATGTCAGCACACACACACACACCACACACACCCACAGTCGCATACACTGCCCACACACATGGAGCCTAATATAAAGTGCAGTTTATGAGCATATCCTGTACGAAGCAGTTGGCAAAAAAAAATAAAATAGAACCCCAAACTCAACTCGTTCGCGCGCATTTGTAATGCGAAACTTATTAACATACTTCAGGGCACATGCATTAGGATACCTGATACACCTCTCTCTCTCTCTCTCTCTGCTTTTCTGCCTGCCTCTGTGTGTGTGTATGTGCGAGTGTGTGTGTTTAATTGCAGGTGGGTGTAGCCTTGCCGCAGCTTGACAATAAAATGCAGGATATATGGCTTGCAAATTATGAAAAACGCCAGCAACGTTTGCCATGGTTATTGAAATGCACACACCCACACACAGAGACACATAACATACACACACACACACCTGAGAATATATGTATGTATTTCTATGTGCAGCACACGGCGTATACGCAATGCACTCAGCGCTCTGCTGCGTTGCGTGTGTCTGTGTGTATCTCTCTCACTTTGCTGTAAGTAATTTCAAAATCTGTAAGAGGGTGTGAGTGTGTGAGCGTGTGCGTGTGGCAAAAATAGGTCAGCTGAGTTGTTGCTGCTGTTGCTGCGACTGGCGCTGCTGTTAAAATGGGCGTGACGCGGCAAACTGAAGTGGCAAACGGAAACTGAAGTTGCAACCTGTCTTGCAACGCATAAAATAGCTACCAAAACTCGCCAGTTAATTGGGCGTCAGTGGGCGTGGCATGTCTCTGATGCAGGTCGTGTGCAACTAGTGGTTAATATTTGATAGCTGCTGTTGCTGCTGCTGCTGTTTTGCATTTTTCCCTTTTCGAGCTTTAACAACAAGCACAAACAACAACAGCAACAACAACAACAAATGCAGCGACCTACTTTATGACAATGCATTTTTGCAGATGCAGCTAAGTAAAATCTCGCAGTGTGTGTATCTGTGTGTGTGTGTGTGTATGTGTGTGCTGCATCAACAAGTACACACTGAAATTCCCCAACACGAAACTGGGCGTTGCAGTTTATACCTCAACTTTATCACTGCAACTCCAAATTGAAGTTCTGAAACAAGCATGAAAGCAATAAT
>JBAMBJ010002780.1:0-91588 GCA_037043495.1 Drosophila recens | reverse complement strand
TTTGTCAATCAATTTAAACAAATTTATCGATTTCATATGAACTATTTTAATTCAGCAAAGCTTTCAGTTCAATCGATTATTATAAAAAAGGAAAAACGAAGCAAAAGAATTGAAGATTTGTTATGTTAAAAATATATGCATACTTATCGATCATGTCGATAAGGATTTATCGATATATTTAAACAAATTTATCGATTTCATATGAGCTATTCTAATTCAGCAATAACAAACAATTGTAATCGAGTTGAATAAAGACTTTAAAATTCAAAGTTTTAGTAATTTTATTATCTTTTAAGTATAGTTAAAAATTCAGTTAAATTGATACTGAAAACTAATCGATTCTATAGCAATTTTTCATATTAACTTCATCGATTTCCGCATTATTATATTCATAATGCACTCGCTCATTTAGATGGTAATATTCCGTTATAGACTTATTCAAGCTGACAACTTTTAGGCCAAGTCTCGTATTACCTTAATAGGAATTAGACGTTGTGTGTTTATTGCATTGGAAATTCCTGTTCCAATTTAATGGAGTCATCATCTAGTGACTGTTTGAGTGTAAACAATGTGGAAACAGCTGATTTAGTTATAAACAAAATGACTAAATTGCTTTGACAGCTGTTTCTGCGTATTTTAACAACAACAACAGAAACAGCAGCAAGAACAATGCCAATACCTGGAAAATCCAATCAGAATGGAAAAAATCTATACACACATGTGCAAGAAAGAAACAACAAGTAAAAAGGTACAAAGCTGCAAAACAGCACCAACAACAACAATACTAAACGCGACGAAAATGAAGCGAAAGTGAACGAAAATTGTAACAACAACAACAACGCATTTAATTCTGTTGCGGCTGCAATGACAACAACAACAACAACAGCTGCAAGGATGGGCGGATATCGACGTCAACGTCAACGTCAACGTCGACGCAGGGCTGCACACACACACACACACACACACACTCGTTCACTTTCAATACTTGCAATGAATTTTGATTTTTGTTTACCATATTTACAACACATGATAAATTTACCGTTAATAATATTTTTTTGATTAAACTTTACACACACACACAATCTTTTTTGAGCTTTGTGGTTTTTCTTTTTGCTTTTGCTTTTTGACGTTCCACATCGATTTGTTTCGCACTGTGCAGCAGACGACGACGGCGAGCAGCGGCAGCGACTGCGACGACAACGTCGCTGCCTGTTTTAATTTTTCTTTTTTAGCATTTTTTTCATATGCAACTAACTTACACTTGGCAGTTTCCAGTTTTTATGCATTTAAATTCAATGAAATTATAACGAAAACTGAACGCCACAAAAGAAATATGTTGAATTTTCGTTTTGCAACTAAAAAAAAAAAAAAAAAAATCGGACAAAAGGAACAAAAATTTGACGTGAGCGAGAGAGCGAAACGAGTGCGAGAGCACACACACACACACACACAACGAGAGCGTGAGAGCGCGCCACACAGCAGCGCGTGTGAGAGAGGGAGAGCATTAAGTAAACGAAGCTCGTGCAAGGCAAATTTGCAAAAAAAAAATTTTGCAAAAAAAAAAACGAAGAGAAGAGAAGAGAAGAAAAGGCCAAGCCACTTTAAACATGAACAACAACAACAAAAGGGTATTAAACAATTTGCGGCAACGTCGCCAAATGGCTTCCAAAAAAATTTTTAGGTTTTTTTCACTACACACTCGCACACACACACACACACACATGTACAAATATACATATATACAAATGTATATGTACATGTATATACACGCACACTGTCGTCGGCGTCCAGCAACGCGCACACAATTGTGCTTAATAAAAAACACATTTGTTAACAGTTCTACACACTATTTTTGTAGTAAATTATTCACATTTTCAGCGTAAATGCATTGGTGCCGTTTTTTTTTTTTTGTGCCCGTTTCTTATTCAATTTGCACGCACGCACACAGTCACAAATGTAGAGAGACACGCACACACACACATGCACTCACTTTACACATTTTTCTATGCGAATGTATATCGGGGTGCTCACTGCTCTGCTTGTTTTGTGTGTGCAAATTTCGTTTTATATCTATTGCGTTGAACACTTTGCTTGCGATTTACTTATTATGCTTGTGCTTGCGGTATTTGTTGCTATTTTCAATTACAAATCTTTTCACCTTGAAATTTTTACGGCAGGCTCCGAACGGTCGACAGATTGTGGCGGTCGGGCGATAGACACTAGAGTTGTATCGGACTGTTTCAGTTCAGGCTCGATTGAACTACTCACCAAAGTGAGCGAGCGAACTACATCACTGATTCAAGTTCATATTGTTCACATGTTTTGTTCGTTCATTTCGCTCGATTAAGTCGGTTGTGACGTCACAGCGTACTTTAAAAACAAAATCATAGGTGGCGTAGTCGTGTTTATCAAAACAGACAAAAGGTGGTGCCACAATTTTGATGTATGTGGCAATATTGGCTGCATTCTAAAGTATATTTTAAAAATGTAATTTTGTATAAATTTAGCTTTTGAATATTGTCAAATTAATAAATTCACTCAGTCAACTTCGATTAATCTAATTTATTGTGGCAATGAAACATAAATTGTTAAACATTTAGTTTATTTAAAAAGCGCGCCAACAAAATTTTCGACCGAACGCTACAAAGCGATAGTTGCAGCCCGCTGCGTTCGGTCTGTTCAACTGTTGAGCAACTGCTCACGAGCTTTTAGCTTTCTCAACAGTTAGGCAACTAGCGTTCGGTAATCTGAACAGTGGCGGAGCCGATACACATATGGGCGGTATATTTGAAATTTTAAAAGCTTTAAGCAAATTTAATAATTCAAAGATAATTTTGCATCAAAATAAAATGTATTATTATGTGCTTTATAAAAGTTCAATCAAGTAGAATAATTAATCAATTAAATTAACTAAAATTAAAATAAATCTGGCTGAGTTAAGAAATTCGGCAAATGATCGACAACTCACCCCTGACACATACATACATACATAGCTGACCACTCGACTGTGTTGGTGTGCGTTGGAACGTGTTTTGGATTAGAATTAAGCCGATTTAATAACAGCGCCGTCCGTCAATTCCTTTGAAGACTGCAACACCCCCGCGACAAAGGCAACATTTAAATTGCAACGCCAAAAAAAATGAGGAAAAACTCGACAAAATAAGGATAATGGCAAACAGCCGTCCAAGGACATGTTTTCTGCGTAATTAGTGCAAAGATCTGTATGTGTGTGTGTGTGTGTGTAGTTAATGCACCCCTCACTGTGAGTTGCCACCCCGACTCAGCACTGCCTAATAGGGCGAGGGGGGGGGGGGGGGGTCAGTGGAGCGTATGCCTTGAATTCTCGTTTCTCTTTTCTCGTTTCGCATTTTTGCCTTCTTTAACAATTTCCATTTGATTGCATTTCGACGCCGGTTCGCACACACACGCACACACACTCACACACACGCACACACACTCACACACACACACGCAGCATTCATTAGGGTGACCAGCGTCCAAGTTCTCTGGCCTGTGCTTAACTGTCATTTCCATAAAATCCCAGACACACACACACACATACCAACCAATAAGACAAACAAACATACACACACACTCATCGACAGACGTATGCAAAACTTTCGTTCACTTTCGTTTCTCCTTCTCGCTCCCACTCTCCTTTTGCCTATAATTATGAAGATGAATGTCCTTATTGCTTTTATATGCTTGGCTTGCGCTAGTGTGAGTGTGACAGGGAGAGAGCGCGAGAGAGTTTGGGTGAGTGTGTGTGTGTGTGTGTCTGTGTGTGTCTCTTGTTGCCGACATTCTCTATTAATAATGCTTTCGGTCACACTCTGCATACATTCGCTGAAATTTGTTGCCATTCCCCCCAATTTCGGACACTAAAGTTTTGCCAACGGCACACTGGGGCAATGCTGATAGAAAAGGTGAATTAATTTAGTGTTTATTCAAAATATGTAAAAAATTATGCAGTAGCACTAGGAAATAGTTAATTAATAAAATAAATAAATAGAAAATAAATAAAAACATAATAAATATAAAATAAGTCAAAAAAAACAAATATAAAAAATGAATAAACTTGTATAAAATAATTTCTACAAAAATCTTGAATTAAATATAAAATAAAAAGATTTTGATCAAATAATATTTAATTATTGAAATTATGATTAAAATGGATAACAAAAATTAAAAATAAAGAAAATATGTAAACATTTTAAAATTTGTGCAAATGACTTTAAATAGAGTTTTTGAAAAAAAAGAATCATTTTATTTATAATTAAATATTAATACATAAAAACTGAAAAACAATTTGAAAAGTGTTCTTAAACAAATTTTAATAAATTTTATCATAAGTCAAAATAAAATGCCTTTAAAAATATTCTTTGCTAATTATAAGAATTTAAATTTTAAAATGTTTCGAATTTTTGTAAAAAACATAATTTTAAACACTTAGTTTGTACAATTTATAGCAGATTTTGAGCAAACATAAAATTTATAAGCATTTAAATTATAAAAGACCTTTATAAAGGGTTGCAAAATTTTTTTTAAGTTAACATTTTATTTATAATTTTATATTAAAACAAAAATATATAACTGGAAAACCATTTCAAAAGTATTCTTAAACAAATTTTTATAAATATATTCATTGGTAAAAATATTAAGCTTTTAAAATTATTCTTTGCTTATTATAAGAATTTAAATGTTCAAAAGTTCTGAGTTTTTGTAACAAAAAACATAATATTATACGCATATGTATAATATATAGCAGATTTTTAGCAAACATAAAATTTATAATCACTTAAATAATATAAACAAATTTAAAAAGGGCTATACATAATTTTTTTTTTAGTTTTAATTTTGCAAATGATTAATAATTATAATAAATCAAATTAATTTACAGTTTTTCACCAACTTCTTAAGTCAACCTTTTTCACATACGCTCGCTCCACTGTGCAACGAAACGCTTGTATGCAGGAGCAGGAGCGGCAATAATAAAGGAAAATCCGACAGGATGCTAATGCGTATTTAGTTATTTAGTTTATGTGTGTGCCAGAGAGTGTGTGAGTGTGTATGTGTGTGAGGAAGGGGAAAGAGGAGAGGACGAAGGACTCCACGCTTTGCTGTTTGTTTTATGCGCTGTTTATGTGTGTGTGTGTGAGTGTGTGTGTGTAAGGATTCTCCATCTCCCACTCCACAACTTGGCCTAAGTATTTGCATATTATCGATTTCTATGGCAACGCATTAGATATGTGAGAATAAAGTAGATAGATGAATATTATCTTTTAAGGAACTTTCGGGCTTATATATTTAGTAGTATTGGCTATTACTTTATAGGGATAGAAAGGACCTCAATTTCTGCTGCCATTCTTTAAGTAGCTTTTAAGCTTAAAAAAGGCAAGAAAAACTAAACAATTCGATTTACGATTCAAACTGGCCGAAATTCGACACTAAACGTGGCCCAAAAGGCCTAAGAGCCAATTTGAGTTTAAGGATAACGTAAAAAAAATGGCGAAGCGTTGCAAAGGACCTAAGCGGATTTCAACAATTTAAATAGAATTTTATTTCACTTGCCTGTATTTTATTTTATTTTTTTCATTTGCTTTAGAGGGCAAAATGTCAAACATAAAACGACACGGGCCCAATTAGATTTGACCAAGATCCCAAACCCCTCGACATGCAGGACATGTGTCAGCCTTCCTCCTTTCCTCTTCTCCCTCCCTTCTCCTTCCCCTTCTTTTTCCGCGCGTGGGATTTTTGAACATTTGGCATTTGAACGGAAAGCAGCCTAAACATTTATTTCTGTTCTTCTTTACAAGGCACAAAATTATGAAAAGTAATGAACTGTAAATCGAATTTTGTATGTGGGAGGGGGGGGAATTGTAAACTTGACCGCACATTGCCTTGTGTAATAATTTGCCAACTTGTTAGATAAGCCGAGGTCATTACTAATGGCAACAGGAAGTGCCTCATCACGTATTTACGATATGGGAGATATGTATGTTGTTAAAAATAAAAAAACTAAATCTAACCCAACAATTAGCCAAGTAAACCCATCTTAAACAGTTGGCAACCAGTATCTCAGCCAGTGTAATCTTAGTTAGTTTTTTTTTTTTTTAATATAGGACCTTTTTATGATATTTTTTAAAAATATTGCTTTTTAATATTAAAATTTAACACATTTTTTAATTAAAATTAAAAATTTTTAACGGCGTTATATCAACAGCTCGATATTTGTTTTGACGATTTTAATATTAAAATAAAATTATTTACATTAAAATATTCAAAAAATTATATTTTAATATTAAAATCGTCAAAATAAAAATCGAGTTGTTGATATAACGCCGTAAAAATTATCAAGTTAAATTACTCGAAAATCGTTTTTCGCAAAAATCGAGTTGTCAATTTTTTTTTTTTTTGGCTTTTTTTTTTTTAAAGGTGTAGAATCTTTTTTGTTAATTTTTAAGATATTACTACATTTTTACTAATGTACTTTATTTGACTCAGTTAGTACCTTTTTTTTATTCTGTCGGATTTTTAGGGACAGGATTTTTATCGGATTCCCAAAATAATAATAAAGAAATCTCAACTGACACTTTCTAAATTGTTTAACAAACTTTAACATATATTTTTATATAACCTTATTCCGTTTAAATTTTCGCTACTTTAAAAAATATGATTTTAAGAGATAAGTAACTTTTTTATAACATTTATTCTTCTTCTAAAATTTTAGCCCCTTTTTTGTTATTTATTTTAAATACGACCTGATTTTTTTTTAAGAAATATGTACTCTGTATTTTTTTTTTAACCCAATAAGTATGTTTTTTTTCTTCTATCAAATTTTTTTTAATGTCAGCTCTTAGATCAATAACAAAGCAATCTCAACCGACACTTTCTAAATTGCTAAACAAATTTTAGTTATAGTGAACTAATTGGAAAATAGGCCACTAAATTAAGCGCTCTAACTAAAGAGAGAGAGAGAGAGAGAAGCATGCATCGCTGGTTCTTTGCCAATGAGAGGGAGGAATGCGTGCCCAAAATTGAAACGGAGGATCCCAATGCAGGACTTGAATTGGAAAATGTAAAGGACGAAACGGAGGTGGAAATAACTTATACGGATTGGCCCTTCTGTGTGATTGTGCGCAGACCCTTGGAGGAAAACGAGTTTGCGGCCATAAGCGGCAATTGTGCTGAGCTGGGAAATTGGGATCCAAAAAATTGCATTGTTATGGACAAATCCCCGTCATATAAAGAGGAAAACTATAAGGCCTTCAGATTCACGATAACTGTGCGAATACCACGTAATATTGATATCGAATATCGTTATTGTATCGTGGCCATTGATCCCATTTTGGATGTGAGCATCATACGCTTCTGGGAGGTTCATTCGGAGCCGCGAATCATACGAACCTGCCACAATTTGTTGAAAGATTGCGATTGCTTTGGCGTGCAAAATATGGAGGGCGCTGTGTACAAAGTGGACAGAGGTTGGGCCACCGAAGAGACCATTATACAGCTAAGGATATTCAATGCGCCATTTATATGGCTAAAACAAACGCCACGCCTACTCTATGTACGCCTACAGCCGATGTTTGAGGCGGAACCGGAGCGTTGTGCCTTGGGCTCCATGGAGACTGTGAGATTGACCACAATTAGTATCTACAATCCGCATCCAGTCACGGAGAGCGTACAAAATACGCAGTTGGCCTTTACGGAGGTTGTTAACCTGAAACATGCTGTGAAGTTGCACTTACAGGTAGGAATGGCAAAAAAAATGTATTAATCGATTACTGAATCATATGATTAATTTAAGCTAGGCGATTATTAATTGCAATTAATCGACGAAAATAAAAATAATCGATTAATCAAATGATTAATTTTTGTTATAGTTTTTTCAAACATTGTGTAATGCAATGCCATTGTATAGCAAAAAAAAATTAAGAACAATATTAAAATGCCCAAAAAATATAAATACAGTGGCTCACAGCTTAAAGTATGCAGGTCAAATTTTAACATTTAAGGCTTATTTGCGCCGTTATCGTTAACATTATAAATATTTTCATCAATGGAAAGGTCATTTAAATTCCGTTTAAATGACACAAAACTTTCTCTAACCCATTAATTTCAAATTTATGTAAAAGTCACTTTCTCAACTTTTTTCCTCGATTTTTCACAAAAAATATTTTGATGCAGAAAATTTTGTTAGACAATTCTAAGAGTGACTGCAAAAAAAAATTTTCAAATATATTTTTGCTAGTATTTTTTTGGAATAAAATTTCCATGTGTGTTTCTCTAAAAAAAATTTTGGCAACGACTCGATTATTTGATTGAATAATCGATTAGTGTTTCAATTAATCGCAACACATTTAACGATACAATTAAATCGCCAATGGAAGCAAAATAATTGATTATTGTGTATCATATGATTAATCGTGCCATCCCTACTTACAGGCGCCGAGTGGAGCCCGCTGTGGCCTCGAGGATCTGCAGCTGTTTCAGCTGACCATCTACAGTCCGGAGTGCACAATCTATCGCCTCGATCTGTATACATTCGCGAATAAGGCTGCACACGATGAGCCGCCTTATCACTATGGCTATGGCTTTATTTATCCCAGACAACTGACCAATTCCGAGGGTAGTTTGAGACTCAAGATCACCTGTGCCTCCACACATCGTCCCCTGATCGAAATGAACTTGAAGTATTTGATCATCAGACCTTTGCCCAGCATCAAATGTGATTTGAAAGTTTCCTATGCTCGCCATTGGCGCACTGGACACTCGGTTATGGAGATCGGACATCGGGGCACGGGACCGACTTATAAATTGAATGATAATGTTTATAGGGAGAACACTTTGTATGCCTTTAGACGTGCCCAACAGAATCACGCGGATATGATTGAATTCGATGTGATGCTGACCAAAGATGCGCAGGTTGTGGTTTTTCATGACTTTGTGCTAAAATTTGCACAGAATTGCGGTGCAAGTTTGCAGAAAATGGCGGATACCAATGATGTCTATGTCTTTCCCTACGAGACTTTGAGTCTGCGCAAATTGTTATCGATGGGCGGCGTGAGGCGTGGCGAGCATTTGATAATGCCCGTACAATCAATGACCTATGATGATCTTCGACTGGGCAGCGCCTTGAGATTTGCCGGCAACCCGGGCTGCAACATCGATTGCGATCAGTTTTTGCAGGATCAGCAGCCATTTTCTTTACTCAGTGATCTGTTTGATATTGAGAAATCGGGCTTGCCCGAGTCCTTGGGCTTTTTAATTGAGATCAAGTGGCCGCAGCAGCTCAGCAATCGACGCTGGGAGCAAAACAGTTGCAAGCCCAGTTTCGATCGCAATTTCTACATTGATACAATACTCGAACTTGTCTTTCAACTGGCGGGCAAACGTCGCATTTTCTTTGCCAGTTTCGATGCGGACATTTGTGCCATGATACGCTATAAGCAAAACTATTATCCAGTTCTCTTGCAAATTGTGGAGCTGGATAAATCCCTGCAGTATTTGGATCAACGTGTCAGTGTCCTGGACAATGCCGTCTATTTCTCCAATGGCATGGAGTTCTTTGGCCTGAGTGTCTACAATTGTGTCATTATGAAGAAGCCTTTGACACTCGGCCTGATTCGGGAACTCCACATGCAGGTCATCATCTGGGGTCAGGCCAACAATCAGGAATCAGTGCGCGACAAGTTTAAAAGATTCGGCGCCAGTGCCATCATCTACGATCGCATCGATCAGCGCGATCAGCAGGGCGACGAATTGCAGGAGATCATCTGCTGCATCGACTCAACCTCGACCCGAGGCGCCATCGTCACCCTGCAGTACATGGAGCGAATCAACAAGTGCCGCAGGCGACTTTGAGATACATGCCACGAAATGGATTCGGAAATTACCATTTTTAAATTGATCTTGAAAGTAAAGTAATTGTATGGACTTTCTGTTTATAGAAATATATATGTTTTAATTGAAATAATTATAAATTTTACTTTTTAAAATTAAATTTATTTAGATGTATTTTTAAACTTAAAACTTTTCTTACTCCATCAAAGCTGAGCCAAATTTTTTTTGATTATTGTTGCCTCCTTAACTTGATTGTGCATCAAATTTGTCTTCATTTGGAAAATTTAATTTTTTTTTTTAAACTCAGTACACTTTTCAATACTTGCCTCTTGACTTATATTCAAAAATTCTCAAAATTCTGAAAATTTCGCATAATTTTATCAAAAATATCATTTTTTCCATTATTTGACGTCTAAATTGATTCTGCATCAAATTTAAAATAATTAAAATTTTCCCACTGTCAACTTTTTTCATAATTACGTCTTGTCAATTTTTCAAGCACTAAGCTCTCCGTCCGAAATATAAATTTGTTCAATATTTGACCTCTTAAATAATTCTGCATTTAAATATTGTTACTTCGGAAAATAAATGTTCGATAAATTTATATTATTCGCTTGTTATACATATTTTATTGAAATAAATTTACACTTTTGAAAACATTACTTTTATTTTTCTCATTTTTTGACGTCAAAATTGATTCTGCACCTAAATATTGTTAGTTTGTTAAATATTCTCAATAAGTGTTGTAAAAATGTTGTAGATCTTTTAAAATGTCAAGTAAAAATAATAAAAAATTTTGTTCTAAATATCTATTGAAATATAAAATTTAAAAACTAATTTTAAGAATTTAATCTCTTTAGTTTCCGAAGCAAAATATTGTTAGGGTGGAAAATATTGCCGATAAATTTCTGCTGCTAACTTATTGAATTTATTAACATTTTATTTAAATATCATTACATATATTTATTATTTCTAAAAATTTACATTTATTTCTTAAAATTCCATTTGATTTTCCAATTCCAATGCATGACAATTAGGAACTTTTCACAGTCCACGCCCCTTGCATTTATCGGTGTATCAATGCTGTTACCTTTTCAGGCCTATTCATCCCCCTGTTGGTTGTAACTGTTGTCATCACTTGCCCAACACACACATACACACATCACACACACACGCACACACGCACGCAATGTGAAACGTGTAAAACTCATAAAACACATTAAATCCAATCGAATAATCGAAATGTCACATTAGTTTCTAAAATATGGCCAGCGAACACGTAAGAAAGTGTCCATTTCCCCTATTCCCCCTCTTCCCCCTTCCCCTACTCCCCCTTCACTTCCTCCATCCCCCTGAGGTCACAAATGTGGCCCAAAAAACATACCAAAAAACTCTTTTTGGTTTTGCTTTCTTTCTCTCTTGTTGTTGTTGATGTTGTCTTGCACTTTCTAATGCCAATTTTTCGTTGACCATTTCCAAGCGATTTCATATTCAAGCAGCAACAGTGTTGTACTCCCCTCCCCTTCCAGCCCCTCTTCCCACCCTCACTCTACATACTAACGCTTTTTTATGCGCCTTGTCCTGTGGGTATAATTTTAATGGTCAAATCGCTGTTGGGGATTTGTCTCGAAATGGAAATTGCTTTCTCTGCCTTTCCCCTCTCTCTCTCTCTTTATAGAGAGCGCATCTCTGCTCTTCCTCTTCCCATATTCTCTTTGTTCCTTTGGAATTGGCATTGAGAACGCATAAAAATAAACATTTCGCATTTACAAATTCCTATTAGAGCCGCAAGATTTATGCTTACATTTCCCAGAGAATTGGCCAGGATATTTTTTGGTTTTGTTTGGCAATTGGAGAATAGTAGCACACAATTGTCATCTTGGGATTTGAATGGTTTCACTTTTTTATATGGAAATGTCAATAATTTCTGACATTATTTTGATATTTTCGCAGCTGGTTTTTTATTTTTGGAATTTTTTTTTATTTAAATTAGCATTTAATATTTAAAATAACAACAAGACTTTATGTTTTGACTTGTACTACAAAAAAAATGTAATTTGTAGGAAAAAATATTGTGTTGTATTATCCACGCTGATGGATAAAATTGTAGAAAAAATCACAACTTTTGGTATTTTAAAAATTGTTTCGAAAACAAAAATTTTTTTAGATTCTTAATTTTTACTTTAAACATATTCAGCAGTGTTTTAATATGTAACAAAACAACGTGGTTCTAATTTCATGCGCAGCTTTCTATCATATTATTTAATAATCGTTTTGAAATTTCAAAATTACTTATTATTATTTTAATTGTTTTTTCCATAACCGTATATATTCTGGGCATCCTTTAAGATATTTTCTACCTCTTTTCAATCTATTCTTCAACACAGTTTTTTAATACATATTTAAAATTTCTATTTTATTGCAATTTTTTCGAAAACTACTTACTTTGATTCTACCACCTCATCGTTTACACGCATTTGGACATCAACCGAGATAATTTTACTTGCTTTTTCGGGGACTGGGGGCCCTGCCTTAAAATGTCATGAGCTGTCCCAGGCGAACAGGCCCAATACTACCTACTGGATCAACCTAAACAATCAAAGGACCCCTTTTGGAGTACGACCTCTATCACAAACTCTGTATTTTCACAACACAACCTATACTCTAAGGGATCTATTACCTTTTTATATTTATTTTCTTCAGATTAAAATTTTCTATCTGAACATTCAATAATCTTGCATATCGCCCTATCTATTTTTCTCTTAATCTATCAGTATATTTCCGATTAAAAAGAACTCTTCATATCTTTAGACTTCCACTTCTACTAAAATCATATCACTTTAACATTATGCCCTCCTTCCCTGCCATAACTATTCATTTTCACTTCACTACAGTTGGGAAATCCTATATGGGAAAGGGGCCTTTGAATCACATTGTAACTTTAACTCATTTGTATGCCAATCAGCAACAGAACTAAAAGTTTTTTCATGTGCCTTCACCATCCAAGATATTTTTTTTGGTTTTTCTTTGCTCAACTCTGCACTTATTACTTATTACTGGACACACACACACACACTCACACACACACACAGAGAGAACTACAGTAACAGAAATGATGAGAGAGAAAAGGGGAGAGAGAGGGGGAAAAACTCTAGACATGTGAGACATGGAAATTCATCATCAAAAATGAATAATGTCTACACTTAATGCGGCTACAGAGCGAATAGCCCTTCCAACCCCAGAGCAACATTGGACACTGGATAGAGGATAGAGGAATGAGAAATAAGGACTCAGGACTCAGGACTCAGGAATAAGGACACTGGACATTGAGGATAAGCAACATCAGCAACAGCATCGCACCCTGAACTCAATTCGCACCCCATCAAATGACGGGCGTGAAGCCAAACACATAGCACAAGTTGAACTACTAAGTGGAAAGGGGGGAAAAAAGAGGAGATGAAGGGGGAATAGAGGGGATAAAGGGGGTTAGAGGGGACAACTGGGACTTGGTATCTTCACTTTCGACACTGCGCAGAAAGGTTGCTTGAATATTAATTGTAAATATGTAGAAGAGCTCAGCACAAAAAATTGAAGGAAAGCAAAAAAAATGGCAAAAAGGCAACAAATGTGCAAACTTAGAAATGCAGGCGACGTGCAGAGACAGAGATAGAAACAGAGATAGAGACAGTGAAAGGGACAGAACATTGAGATAGACCTGCAGTGTGAGATTGTCCGTCTCTTAGAGGGGTTCTGTCTGAGTCTAATAGATTTTAGCCTGACGAAAGATAAAAACGATGTCTATCTATGGGCATGAGATGTCAGAGACAGTGCGAAAAGTTCGACAAATTGAAGTGGAAAATTCAATGCGCTACTTAAGAAGAAATCACAGAATGGAAAACAGGAAAAAAAGGAGGAAAATACAGAAAAACAATATATAGCGTAGTAAAATTTGTACAAATGCTAAAAATATTTTAGGTTTTAAAAATAAAGTTGTTTTTAAAAAAATATTTTAAAATCTTAAATTAAAAGTTTTTAATTTAATCTCTATATTTTCAAAATTTTACATTTGTTCAGTAAATTTAAATTTAAGGTTGAAATTTAATTTTTTCATTAACAGACATTATATAACTTGTATAATATAAGTAATATCATGTTTTCACAAAAATAAATTTTTTATCTAAACAAATTTTGAAATATGCAATTAAAATACCAATTTTTTTAATATGATTACTTTGGTTTCTAAAAATATCTATATTTCAAAATAAAAAGCATTATATTTGATTATTGTTCTAAAATAATTTTAAATTTTTTCTAAAAAGCTAATGTTTGAAATTTTATATTATCATAAATAAATTAAGAAATTGAATTTTTTTTAAATAAAATAGCTGAAAAATGAAAATTAAAAAGATGTTTTAGGTCTCGTATAATCAAATGTTTAATTTGAATTTTAATCTATCCCAAAATAAATGTACTAAAATGTGAAATTATCGTACTTAATATCTCAGCAGTCTAACTATTTATTCTTTCATTTATTTTTAGAGTACCAGCGACATTAAATCGTTTCTTTAATTTCGCTCTTCTACTGACAAAACGCATATTGCAACCAATATGATTAACTTTTGTAGCGCATGAGCAAAATCAGTTTTCTAAAGGCGGCAACAATTGTGTAACTTATGATTGTTGGCACGACCTTAACCCCCAAACTGAGTGGATATTAGTCTCATGTATGTACTTAGAAATCTATTTCAATATGGTTGCAATTGAGCTGCAGATTTCTTCATCTAAAAAGAAGACCTCTAAGACTGCTCTTGAGATTTGCTGGGATTGCCAAAGCAGGCTTGAGACTTATCTATTTATCTAGTAACTAACTCGAAGGTTTGATGTCCAAAATTTAATGAGCTTTGAAATTGATTCTCGTATTGTGTCTAATTTAGTTTGAAATCGAAATCGAAAACGAAATCGCATCAATTGCGGCCTACTCGTAATGCCAGCGATAAATAATGTGCAATTAATATGTAACACGTTAGTCGGTTCAACTCTAGCTAATGGTTTCAGTTCCCTCTCCCTCTGTCTCTTACTGTCCCTATCCCTGGTTCTGGCCATTTGTCAATTTTGATGGCCGTGTGAGGGCAATAAAAAACGAAAGGACCAGCAAAAAACAAAGACACAAAAGATGTCCTATAATTATAACTGAAGTAGTTGCTAAAAAATTGAAAGTGAAGCGACGATTAAAGCTCGATTATTTTAGGTATTTATCGAACGAACGCTATGAAATTTTTAGAATATAAAGTTGGAATCTTAAAGTGTATGTGTGCCGAAAATCAAGACATTTTCTTTCAAAATCAGGCTTTTAAGTTGATACTCGTGAACCCACATATCATTTCTGTCTCTTTGAAAATCAGTCTCGATTCGTAAAATTTTTTATGTTTTTCGATCTTTATTGTGCCTCTGTCAAACTCATTATTTCTGTACAGGGTATACAAAATATACTCTATATAAATCACCATTAAAAAAACTGAACGCGTTTCTCGACAATTCTTTTTTTTGGTGGCAATGTCACATAAAATAAAATTAACTTAAAAAGCAAATTCACAAGATATTTTATGTGCAATGCCCAATTCCGGCCTGATGCTCATAATTCAAGGCGTTAATCCTTTAAATAGGACATTCATGTTATCCTGCCGCAATGCCTGACCATTAAAATAAAATTTATATCAATAAAATTTAATGCGCTTTCGTTTGCTTTCCTTTTTTTGGCTGAAATAAAAAACTTGGTCAAACGTCCTCAAATGTCGTTCATATTGATATTTATGATATTTGCAAGGCATTATAACTCTTATTGGATTTATTTATACGTAGAAATGTCACTCTTTTTGCTATTATTGTTATCTATGTATGTAGGCCGCGACGTGTTTTGGGCTGAAGCAATTGAGTTGGGATTAGTTAGGACTGGGTTTGGAAAGTATCCTAAGAAAATAAGAAATGATTACGTAGCTTACTTATCTTAGCAAAGAACGAAACTCTTCTCAAATAGTTCTTTGATTTAGATGCAGTTCTGTAAAACATTAGAAATAAATTTAGTTGAATCTGTAGATTAAATTGACTGAACATATTTATTAATTATTTCAATTAACTGCAGTATATTTAAATATATATTTTTTCATATTGGATCCCTAGTTGGAAGTAACTATAATCTAAATTTTCACTTAAATGAATAGGTTTATACTTGTAGTGCTGGGAATTTTAATGAGGAAATAAAAAAGCAACGCTGCGACTTTAGGATACCCGTTACTTATTTAAATAAATTTAAAATATTTTGTATTGCATGCTTTTAGGCACTTACATTGCTTGAGACTTAAATCTGCCATTACCACCTTTTAAAATCCTTTTGCGTTAAGCAAGAGGTTTGTTCCTGATTTGAAATAATATATCTATGTTGGTTATGTTGCTAATTTTTATGTACGGATTCCACACTTATTAAATATGAGAAATTTTGTTATTGATGTTAAAATGAACAAGTGGGAAAGGCTATAGTCGAATTCCCGACTATAGGATACCCGTTACTTATTTAAGTTAATTTAAAATATTTTGTATTGCATACTTTTAGGCACTTATATTGTTTAAAAACTTAAATCAGTTTCTATTTGTCCGATCTAGTTACGATTTAGTAGGATGATAGGTAAATACATATAATAGTTAACTTTAAATTGTAAAAAAATCCTAATATCTTCGAAACAAATTTCGAAACAAACTTGATCTGCGTGGGGCTTATAGAAATCTGTGTGCCAAATTTGGTTAGCTCTAGCTTTTATAGTCTCTGAGAACTAGGCCCTCACACAGACAAAAAGACGGACTGACGGACGGACAGACGGACACGGCTAAATCGACTCGGCTGTTGTTGCTGATCAAGAATATATACACTTCACAGGGACGGAGATGCTTTCTTCTCCCTATTACAAGCATTGCAACGAATACAATATACCCTTTTACTTATTTTTTTAGTAACGGGTATGAAATTTCATTTTTGCAATTAATGTAATCAAAAATAATTCCTTTGGTTCACTTCTCTCTCTCTGTTAATCCATTAGTTCGTCTCTCATAATCATATAAATGATTCGACATTAGCAATTCGGTAAAAATATGATTGATGAACTCATTTCAGTGTCGCTTAACACTTGTTTAACCCTTTTGTGTAAATTGAAACTACTGCAACTATGGCCTCCAAGTGAGTTCTGAGTTCAGCTTCCAAACCCGCCCCCTTCCATCATCCTTCTCATTTCAACCCCTTTTCGCCGACTGCTTAAAGTTCATTAAGAAGTTTTCTACGGCGAAAATCCCAAACAAAACCAACATGGCGTCCGCATCATGACATTGTGGAAACTGTGGAAACTCTGGTTTCATAGGGTTGCAAACTTTGTTTGAAAGCATTTTGCTGTAGTTGTTGAATTAAGATGAGTGAGAGACGAGAAATAGAGAAGTTGGCAAAGTGCTCGAGACAGGTTAATGACCAAAAACAGTTTTGCATTCAAACAAGGTGGCTGCAACAACCCTCCAACAAACAAGGGTTGTCATGACACGGGCAAATCTAATTTACAACATGCAATTCTTGGCCCGGGGGTTGCTTTGCCACAGGACGAGGATGAGGACGACGCCTGCCAAGGATTAATTTCGCGGTGCGTAGTTAATGAATGCGTCGTGCCTCAAGTTGCCGGCTGTATCTGTGTGTGTGTGTGTGTGTGTGTGTGTGTGTGTGTGTGTGTGGGTGGTGTGCTGGGCGATAAGGGGTTAATGCGCCATTGTGTGCGCTCAAATTACCCAGGAAAAGTTTTCGCCAACTGATGAGCATGACAAAAATGCCATACAAATCCAAATGCGCTTTTCCTTTTGTTCCCCATTTTCAACTCTTCCTCTTGCTGGCGTAACTTCTTCATTAACATTAACCCATTATGGCCAGTCGAATGTTGAATGTCGCACATGATACGGCAAAATGAAAATGAGCATAATACTTGATTGATTTCATATTAATTTCTTTGAAATTATGAATGTTTCCAGTTACTGACAGTTCTGAGCCTGTTAAATGTAGGAATGTGATGAATGATATATGGGTTAAGAAATGTGGGTGGAAAGTGTTAAATGTTTTACGCCAATGCATTGACGTATGAATTATGAATTTTCCATTGTGTATTTCTTAGAAATTCTTCAAGTGCTGGGCCTCTGATAGTAAACTGAAGTGTGAAATGTGTATAATTTATTAAAGTTGATCAAATTTCCTATGCCTTATACCTAACTTCAATTCATTTTGGTGAAAAAAACAACTTTCATGGTCGTTCAAAAAAAATATTGAAATTTTTACATTTTTTTTTTACTTTGATCTCGTTTAAAAATTATAAATAAACAATTATATTACAAATAAACAATATAAGTCATACACAAAAGTATATATGTACTTCAAAACATTTTTTGAATGAAGGAAATAGGATCAATAGAACAAGACCTGTTCTTGAAATTAGATAAGAAAACATGGTTTCGAGAAAAACGCGATAAAGTTTTTGGAAAGTGACAGCGGGTACGCAGCGCGTGTGACATGGGTATGTTTGACACGCTCTAGCTCAAGAAATACGCGTCGTATTGAAAAATCCTTTTAGCACATATATTCTATACATATATAACTTTCATTTTATGTAAAAAAAAAAATCGATTTTTTCCAAAAAAATTCAAAAGAACCTCCCCTTAAGTTTTATTTTGAGCAAAAAAATAAAACTCATTCATAATCATTATTTTTGAGTTTTATTTTTTTTTATCAAAAATAATGATTTTGTCTAAGCTTTCTAAAATTACTCAAAATAATGATTATCATTGTAGAAAAAATAAAAAAATATAATCATTAAAATGTAATTTTTATAATATAACTTATAATGATAACGGTCCCTGGGAAAAACTAATGATTTTTAAATCTCCTAATGAAAGATAAAGAAAACAAAGAGACACTGATTAAAAAAAATACTATTGGCAAAAATGGATTATTAATACTTTGTGAAGAATAGTGAACTAAAAAGTTAAATAATTAATTAAATAAAAAGTTTAAAAAACCATTATTTTTATTAAAATCTATTTGATGGGAATGAATCATATGCGATAAGCAGTTGATGACCCATGAACCACAAGAACCAAGATAAGCAGTTGAACCCATGAATCGCGCAGATAAATAAGAAGACAAATTTTAAATTTTATTTAAATTTTTAAAAGCGCTGTTTGAAAAATTTTACAGATCCTATATTAATACGATGCTGATGTTATAAAACTTTCAGTTCTATTCAAATCTTCGTTGAACAATTAACAATCATGCAGCTGTTTTCTCTTGCAACTATCTTTGTGCTCGGTCTTTTAGCTTTGGCTCGTGGCAAGTATCTTAAGAATTTCTAGCATTTTATATAATTCCGAAAATTATAACAAATTTTTGCAATCTACAGCTAATCCAGTAGCCGGAGCGGACGTTGTCAATATAGGAGTTTGTTTCGATTGCAATAATATACAACATAATACCAGTAGGTTCCCTCACTTCAGTTGATTAAATGTGCAAATTTTAATATTTATTTTATTACAGTGCATTGATTGGATCTTTTTGGGTTTTTTCCAATTTCAGCAATGAATTTTGGACAAATTCTATAGTCCGAGATTACGTAATTTTTACTATATTAATTGTAAAATTCTAAATAAAAATGTGAGAGTAAAACTAATTTAGAGTTTGATCTTCAAAATAATGGCCGTGTTCACCAGAACAAATCGACAACAGAATATCGATGAAATTGTTATGATTATTCTGGTGAACGGCAGTGATTAGCAATCATGATTTCAAATTTTGTGATTATGATGACTGAAAATTTCATCACCAAAATAGTACGCTGAAATTCTGTGATTGTGATGCTTTGTTATCGATACAACAAATTGTAATCAACAGAACACAAGATTTGAAAATAAATAGCACAAAACTAATAAGGATACCACTATATTAATATTAATTTGGTATTCTTAAAAAAAATGCAAAGAAGACGTTGGAATCTGCGTATTTTTAAGGAATATGGTTATGAAAAGTGCTTTAAACTTTTTCATATAAAATATTAAATTAAATACAATATTGGCTTAATGATTTATTAATGCAACATATCATCTATTATTTTAAATCTGGTCTTATGCTGTGCTCATTCCCATTTCATTAAGCATTTTGCGCCAAATTGTTTTGAATTTTGTAAATAAATATTAACACCTTTGACAAAAAAAAAATGACAACTTTGATTTTGCCCCAAAATTTCATCAAAGCGTTCACCAGAAGCCCATCAACAAATTTTTGATTTCTGATACCTGATTACTGATTGATTAGTTCTGGTGAACACGGCCAATTACTCGTAATATTATTTTCTTGAACAATTTCAGAATTTTTTCGCAAAACATACATCAAAATTTTATTATACTATTGTAATATAATCTTGGAAAGATTATTATTTATTTTAAACAATTTATTAGATTTTCCAATTAACACATATTTCTTGTTTAAATCTTTAAAAATTTTGAACTCTTTCTAAAGAAAAAAAAAAAATAATTAGAAATACATTTTTATTAAAATCTTTATTTATTTATCAATATAAATTAATAATTACATTTTAATACGCAAGTTTGCAATACAAATTTTTTTTAACGCTTTGCTTATTGTTCAAACTTATGCTCAATCTTTCAATGTTTTGATCACAACTGTACTTTAGCTTAGCGCTGGCTTTTATTTTTGAACTTTGGCTGACTGCGCTCAGCTCGGAAGATTTTCCAAATATTTATCTAGCCCATTTGGAATTGTATAAATTTTGAACGCTAGATAAACATGAAAAGAAAAATAACAAGTTGCCAAAAAAAGTTCATCAGCATTGAAATTGAACTTTTCTTTTTTTTGGTGCGTTTATTTTGTGTTTTGCTTCTTTATATGCAGGGGGCATATTGACACAAGACAAATAAGGACAAGAAATACCCTGTTATATTCGAGTGTGTGTGTGTGGGTTGGTGTGTGTGTATTTCAGTGTCCCTCTAGTGTAAATAAAATGTTACAAATTTTGCAAAAATCACCAATGCCTTGGATCAGGCAGTGGGTGGACAGAGGAGGAGGGGGTTGTAGAGAGGGGGTAGGGGGTTGTAGAGAGGGGTTGGGGGGATGTTGCCACGGTTGGTTGCACGTTGCCACTGATTGGACACATGTCGGCATTGAAATATCTGAAAACAGGTACACGAAATGGTCAAAAAGCAAAGCAGAGAAAAAGAAAAACCAAACTGACACGTGTCTCTGGTTGTGTGCAAGCAAAAAGGGGGTGTGGGAGGCGGCTGGTGGGCGTGGCACTGACATTTTGCGCTAATAATGAGACGTTTATTTTCAAGAAATTTGAAGACCATTGTCTTGTCAGCGGGAGAGAGGGGGAAAAAAGAGATCAGCAGCCTCGAGGACACAGAACTTCCGGAAAATGTTTGACACTGAAAGAAATACAGGTTCCCAGATTTTTATAATTTATTAGATAATAAAATAATACAAACAAGATGTTGTTTCTTATATTAAGAATCTAAGTAACAATTTTTTAATAAGTTTTTTAAATATGATATTAAATTTTTCTTTCAAGAAAATGATGCTCAAAAAATATGTGACAAAAAAAACCATTTTTCTTATAAGTGTAAAGTTTGCAATATGGCTTCAAATTAAGTTAGATAAACAGTTTAAATACTCTACTAACTATGAACTTGTCGAACTTTACAGTTTTCCAAAATTTAACTTCAATTGAAGAATGAAAAAAAAAGAGAAATAAAAAATGCCACGCGCCACTTTGCGACTAATCAAAATGCCTTTTAAATGCGCCAGAAATCAACTTGGATTTTATTAGTTGACTGCCCTCCATCTTCGCTTACCTCTTCCCACCACTCCCCTCTCTGGCTGACTGCTTATCACAAAGTCACAAATATGCGGCAAGTTGGGGAAAAATTTGTGGATGGAGTTGGGAAAACTGCTTGTCGAAAGGAAAATGCTTAGAAATTAGCACAGACATGAATACACACACGAGTGCCTGGAACTGAATGTGAATGCGAATGTGAATGGTTTTTTGGCCTGCAGATAAGACAGCTCACACACACACACACACACACTTATATACACACCCACACACTAGTCAATTTTATTACATTGTTGCTGGCAGCCTTCAGTTTGGGGCTGTAGATTTTCCTTTTTTTAAAATGAACAAAAACAACAAGAAAGAAAAGTCCTAGAAAAATATTATTTAGCTAAAAAATACCCTGTATAATGATGATACAAATATATATAATGAAATGAATATTTAATAATTTAATTCTTAAACTTATAAAAAGATTTTAAGTGAGTTTAATTATATTTAAGTCAAGTTAAATGAGAATTTTGTATTAAAAAGTCTAAGAAAACAAAATATCTATCTAAAAAAATCCCTGTAAAATTCGGTTGATCCTTAATAAGGTTTCATTATATTGATGCTACAAATATACACGATGAAATTAATATTTAATAATTCAATTCCTAAACTTATAAGAAGATTTTAAGTGGGTTAATTTATATTTAAGTTAAGTAAAATGGGAATTTTGTATTATAGTACTAGAAAAAAACCAAACATAAATTTAATGTTTCTTAAATTAAAACTCTTCTCTTGTCCAACATACCCTGCAATTTACTTTACAGCGCATAAAAAGTGAAAAAGTTGAAACTGAAATGCGCCAACATCAAATATTTGACTTTGTGTTGTGTGTTGGAGCTACGTGTGTGTGAGTGTGTGTTTAAAAGTGAGTGAATGTGTAGGAGTAAGTGTGTCTGTGTGTGTGTGTGTGTGTGTGTGTGCCATGTGCGTGCCAATCAAGCGTGTGTCCTTTTATTTTTCTTCTTTTTTCGTTGGATTTACGAGTTTGGCATTTTTGTTCTTTTCTAAATTTTAAATTACGTTTCATTCTCATTTTTGCTTTTCTTTTCTATTGACTTTCGTCTTTTTTGGCTCGACTGTTTGACCAGTTGTCTGCCCCTGACACGCCCCCAATTCACGCCATCATTTTCACTGAACAACTTTCATTTTCAGCATTTCTAACAAAAAATTCTTTTGATTTTCATTGATGGCTGTATGGAGTATAAGCAAGGTGTTTATCAAAATAAATTCATATACAGAATGGCCGTGTTCACCAGAACTAATCAATTAGTAATCATGTATTTTGTTAGTTCGATAACAAAGCATCACAATCAGAAAATTTCAGCGTACTATTTTGGTGATGAATTTTCAGTCATCATAATCACAAAATTTCAAATCATGATTGCTAATCACTGCATTTCACCAGAATAATCATGCAAATTTCATCGATTTTCTGTTGTCGATTTGTTCTGGTGAACACGGCCAATGTCTTTTAACCTACTGGATTTCAGATATCCTTAGACTGGAAACGATCCTGTGCATAACTTTATTATAATATTAAATATACTATAAGAAATCCTCCAAAAAAATATGGGCTCAAAATAATTTAACAATATTTTTAGATTTAGGTCATTCCTTGACAAAGCACATTAAACACATTTTTTTCTCTTTTTGAAACAATTATTTTTATGGAAAACTGGAAATTTTTTAATGTGTGACTACGCAGTTAAAAATACATTTTAATAATTGAAATATATATACAAATATTTATATTTCAAAACGTTTTGAAGTTTAAAGCTTGTTAATAAAATATATATAGTGTGTCTTATCCATTAATCATAGCAGTAAGGACTCTAATTATATATAATTAAGTATTTCTCATATCAACTAAACTTATTTCCAACATTTTCTTAACTTTTTCCAAATTTTAACACATGTTTTCCATTTAAAAAAAATTTGTTATTTTTGCTTTGAGGACTTTCGACACAAGTGAATTTTAAGCAATATAAAAAATGTATAACAACGCTGCTAAAAAACATATTATATTATTTAAAAATTAATATACAAATTATTATATTTTAAAACGTGTAGAATTTTTAAAGCTTGTTAATAAAATGTTTTTAAGCTTGAATCGTAACTCCGATGATTTAAATTATATTTATTAAAATATTTCTTATGTAAACTAAATTTATGTCATATTTTAAGACATGAGGACTTTGAAATACAAATTTAATGATTTCTCATATTTATTCTGATTGTATCAATATCTTTAAGTCTTGATTGTAGTATGCTTCTTAGACTTTTTTGTAGCATGCTTTGAGGCGTAATGCGCACTTGAACTCAATGCTCATCAATCAACATCAAAGCTTGAATATGAATATGACATTTTTACGCAAATTACACGACGTTCGACAATTGGCCCAGAGCTAAATAAATCCGTGTGGCAAGAGGCAGGAGGCAAGTGGCAAGTGGCAAGCATGTAATCAAGTGAGTAAATCAAATTTGAACAGTTTTGCAGCTGCCAAGGGGCCTTACACTTGACCAGCGGCCACTTTTTAAATGCATGAAAAATGATGCGAAATTTCAGCATTTATTTTTTCCTTTGGGGGGCAAAACAAGAGAATAGAATAAAATGGTGGAAAACAGAGTCGGAACAGAGCTAGTAGAGAGTCGTGGCATCATTCATCATGACACCCTTCGAGTCTTGGCCCCGGACTCGTTTATTATGCAAGCTCATGGATCAGGGCCAGAGCCGTAATCAAAGCTAAACACAGAGAGACCACGATGGGAAAAAGACAGAAGTTTTGGCATAAACTATAAATATACTACTGTGGGCAAAAAGTACCGGGAATTTTAAATTTAAAAAATTTTGGGATTCCAATCGGAAAAAATGTTTGTACTTTTAGGTTGGCACTACTATCATTAACATCTGTGCAAAATTATACGTTAAAATATTCATTAGTGTTTAAGTTACGATTAGTTTTGTACGACGCCAAATGTGCATTTGGCGATTTTTGTGCCAAAAAACGGTCAATTTCATCGAAAAAAGCTCCGCGTGGAAGTGTGTGAAACAATGTTTTCTGACTATCAGGATATTATAAAACGCATTATTACGGGCGATGAGACTTGGATCTACGCTTACGACATGGAAACTACCGATCAATCGAGCGAATATCGGCAAAAGGTGGGCCGAGACCGAAAAAATCGCGTCAAATTCGCTCAAAAATCAAGGTCATGTTGACAGTTTTTTTGGATTATCGTGTTGTAGTTCATTATGAATTCCTTCCGACCGACCAAACTGTTAACAAGGAATATTTTTTGAGCGATATGCGTCGTTTGCGCGAAGCTATGCGTAAAAAGAGGCCAGAACTATGGGCTGACAACTCATGGTTCTTGCAACATGATAATGCGCCCTCTCATACTGCCCCTGTTCTATGTGTTCTAACTCGACCAAAATTGTCCCGCAGCTACTTTTTTCGCCTGATTTATCTTTGTGTGACTTCTGGCTATTTTCTAAGCTCAAAAGACCTCTCCGAGGACATCGCTTCGGGTCGATTGAGGAGATTCAATCAAAATCGCCAAATGCACATTTGGCGTCGTACAAAACTAATCGTAACTTATTCACTAATGAATATTTTAACGCATAATTTTGCACAGATGTTAATGATAGTAGTGCCAACCTAAAAGTACAAACATTTTTTCCGATTGGAATCCCAAAATTTTTTAAATTTAAAATTCCCGGTACTTTTTGCCCACAGTAGTATAAAGATAGGAACTTGATATTTGACATGCAACTTAGTTCAACTTATGTATTTAGAGTTTTCCTTTTTTTTTGTTTTTGGAATTAGACCACGCCTTCTTCTATTCCTCCCTATCAGACTTTGACAAAAAATTCTAATTTTTAATATAAACTAGTCGGCGGTGCTACAGTCGAGCGGTACTCGACTGTCGGAGACCCCGTACTTATTATAAAGATATCTCAAACAACAAAAAGATTTTCATACTAAGACTTAATTTGGACTGATCGTTCCTATGGCAGCTACAGTCGAACTTCCCTAACTCGAACTTCCCTAACTCGAAGTTTCTCTAACTCGAACAAAATCGAGTGGCAATAGCGTTTACTAGGCAAATTCCATACAATTCTACTTCCCTAACTCGAACTTCCCTAACTCGAATTTCTCCCTAACTCGAACAAAAATATTGGCCCGTACATCTGTAAGTCGAATTTTTCGGGAAAATCTCCAATAAAGTTTGAATTTTTTTTTCTTTTCTGCTTTATGCTTTTGTTAATGGATCGTTTGGATCTGTAATATTGATGTACATTAACATATGGTGATGTAATATGATAAAATATTGCATCAAAAATTTTTTAGGCTTGTGAAATTGCTATAGGAATGATGTTCGAAATGTACTTCTTTGTCAGCGCACCAGCTCAATAATATTTATCATGGCACCAGCACGTGTATTCAAATTTTTATCTCTTTAAGAAATTTTTAAACTTATTTGTTAAGAAATTGAAAAGTAAATTATATTAAAAAATGGAAAATTTATGTCATTTGATTCGGAAACGTCTTCTGGATACAGCAAAAGAACGATACAACCTATTTTTGAGAATATAAACAGATCTTGAACAAACTGAAATTTTTGTTGTTGAAAATAACAAGAAAAGTTTGCAATTTGAAATGTATTTATGAATGAATGAAATTGTAGTTTCATTTAAAAAACTAAAAAAAAAATTCCCTAACTCGAAGTCTCCCTAACTCGAACTTTTTTCGTGGATAATGGTGATTCGAGTTAGGGAAGTTCGACTGTATATGATATAGTAATCCGATTTCAGTCAAATTTGGTCAGTATGTATAGTACCATTCCAAATGCATAATCTGTCAGTTTGGTTAAGATATCTCAAACAAAAAAAGATTTTCATACTAAGACTTTATTTGGACTGATCGTTCCTATGGCAGCTATATGATATAGTAATCCGATTTCAATCAAATTTAATCAGAATGTATGGGACCATCTTTTATGCATATTCTGACAGTTTGGTTGAAACATCTCAAACAGCAAAAAAGTTTTCCATACTAAGACTTGATTTTCAACTGATTGTTCCTATGGAAGCTATATGATATAGTAGTTCGATTCCAACCAAATTTGGTCAGTATGTATGAGATCATCTTTTATGCATATTCTGTCAGCTTGGTTGAAATATCTCAAAAAACAAAAAAGATTTTCATACTAAGACTTGATTTTCGACTGATTGTTCCTATGGCAGCTATATGATATAGTGGTCCGATCCAAAATCTAAAACAAACTCGATCTGCTCTTAATATAAACGAGCCTACATACCAAGTTTGGAGTCTCTAGCTCTTATAGTCTCTGAGATCTAGGCGCTCTTACAGACGGACAGACAGACAGACGGACAGACGGACATGGCTATTTCAACTCGGCTGTTGATGCTGATCAAGAATATATATACTTTATGGGGTCTGTCACGCCTCCTTCTGCCTGTTACGCACATTTTTTTTTGTGACAAAGTTAATAGACCCCTTTACTTTTTTAAAGTACGGGGTCTAATTACTTTTTTAAAGTACGGGGTCTAAATATAATTAATATATAATTGTATATAATTATATATACAGGGGTGCCAAAGAAATCGCTTTCGCTTGAATTTCACTTAAATTTCATACAAATTTATATAATTAATATAAAATCTAAACATAAAGCTAGAGACTTGAAATTTGCCATCAATCTTAGTTAGGCTAGAGTAAATTTTATATTTTTTTTTGTTTTTTAATTGGACTTTGTCTTCATCTCCCATCTCCCCGACTCAGTGATAGAGTAAAATTTTTACATTCAAATGTAAAGCAAGATATTTTACACTTTGCATTTTTGCTAATTACGCTAAAGTAGAATTTAAAATTTTATTTGATTTTTAATTTGATTATGTCTTCACCCTGCTCCTCATCTGATTTCGATTTATGCCAAAAAATCGACAAATTTTTCCCATAGTGCAGCCGGTGGCAAACGTGGCGTATGAGCGACGAAATGCTAATCTTGGCTGAGAGAGACAAGCAATCACCAAGTTTTGATATTAATGAAATCTCGACATGAGCTGGCAACATGCAAAATGGCGTTGACGTTGACTGTGACAAATGCCATGATTGATTGGCTTTATGTAAATTTGTGGCATCCACTTAAAGTTCTCCCCCTTCCCCTTCCCGCCCCAACATGTAATCAAAGATATTTCCACTGTCTGTATATGTGTAGTTCCAAGAACAGTTTTATTGTGCTCCGGGGCACAATACTTGTTCACGTATTTCAATTTGACTCTAACCAATAAACGCAACGTTTTATTGAGGCTTATAAAAAAAAAATTGTAAAATCTAATTTGTCGAATTGTGTGTATAAAAAGAAAATGAAAATGAAAACACAATTCGATTTTCAATTGCGTAATGTTGCGTATAAATTGTTTTCGCTTTCATTTCGTTTTCGTTTCAGCATTTTCAATGGGAACTGGCCCTAATTTGATTTTGAAAGTTATGGTTTCTGAATTGGGCATATTTCTAGTTGGGGTCAACTAAGTAGAGACTCTTTTTGAAACTTACAAAACAATAAATAAAGTGAACCATAAATAATATTGAATATGAAATATTGTGAAAATATTACACTATACAAAATAATGTAAAATATCCCAAATATAGAGTACTACATAAAATATAAAGACACGAATTATTTCTCATCTTAGAGACTTTAATAATTTATTTATTTTAAAATTAGAATGACTCATCCGCAATTTAATAAGAATTCTCAAAAGATTTAAATTAAACATATTCAGAAACTTCCAATCCAAGTTGTATTTAAGACTTTAGCGCAATTTATTAAATAAAATGCGGATATTCTCAATTCTTGCTTGATTTTTTCAGCCAATAAAAAATGTTATAATATAAAACACACCTGTTAAAAAACTTAACAGAAGTAATAAAGTAATATAAGATGAAGATAACTATTATATTTTTTTCCCCACTGCTTTAAAATCAAACTAATATGAATAATTGATGGTTAAATTTAAAAAAATGTTATTCCGCATCTTATACTTATATCATATATAAATTAATTTATTTTCTTGTGATCCTTAATCTTTTTAGTCTATAAAATTATTTTTTTAAAATTGCATATGCGATAAAATAGTTAACCTATGATAGTAATTTTATTTTTATTTTTCCATTGATTTATAATTAAACTGAAATATGTAAATAATACTAAAATATACAAAAATTTGATTTAGCTTTTGACATACAGTAAACCACTAATGTCTTTATACAGCATACATTTGTAAAATTTGCGTATAATAAAGAAAAATTCTTCAAACAATTCTAATAGTGACTGCAAAAAAAAATTTACAACAATATTTTTGATAGTATTTTTTTTATAATTTTTTGAAAATCCCAAAAATCATCATTTTTCCTACTATTCAGTGGCTTATTTGCAGTTTTCAAAAAATTATAAAAAGTACTAGCAAAAATATTTTTGGAAATATTTTTTTGCATCAAAATATTTTTTCGAAAAAATCGAAGAAAAAAGTTGAATAAATTGACTTTTTTTAAAATTCAAAATTTTCGATGGGTACTTAATGGGTTAAAGAAATTTTTGCATCATTAGAACAGGATTTAATTGAATAAAAGATTAATATAAGAAACCCGCATCAAAACATCTTTATTATACGCAAATTTGACAAATTTATGCTGTATGAAGACATTAGTGGTTCACTGTATGTATTATATAATAACTTTTACTCATTCATGCAACTCTAATATATTGCAATATATCCCAAATATTCCTTGATCCTTGATCTTTTCAGCCTATTAAATAATTTTTAAAAAAATGTCACACTTTTTCAAATTTTTTACTTAAATAAGTAAATTTGTTTTTATCAAACTTAAATAAATAATAGATAGTAAAATATACAAAATATGAAATTTTATATTATGATTTCTTCCGCATCTTCAGACTTGAGTTGTTGTTACAACTATTACTCATTCATGCACCTCTGATATATGGCATTATACAAGAATTCATTTATTTTCTGCCTCTCAACAAATAATAGCAACAGGAAATACCAAAAATGTCAGTTGATGTCACCATCAGCATCAGCAACAAATGCCAGAGCTAAAAGGGCTGACCAATGTCCAATTTCTGCTTTGGGAAAGGGGATTCCCCCATACTACACATAATCATAGCATACAATTGGGCAAAGCTTACGTCTGTCTGCTGGACTCTAATGGCAGGCGTATCTAACGAATGCCAAAACGTAGTCGAGAGAAAAATAAATAAATTATAAAATTATTTCAGCATAATAACATGTCAAATTCCGGACACGGGGTCGACGTCGTATGATGGAAGCACAAAAAGGAAAAAACAACAACACTGTGAACAACAATTTCGCCTCTGGCCCAGGCATAAAAAATTATACATTTTTTGAGGTTATTTTTTACATTTTATTCATTTTTTTCCCCTCTTATTTTTTTTGGGATACATTTTGTTGCCCTTGCCTTTTTGTCCCTTGTGGTGTGTGCGTCTGGCATCAAGTGGATTGGGTGGGTTTTAGTTTTTTTTCTGGGTGTGCTGTTTTTGGTAATCTTTCATGCGGGATTTGCAGCCAGACACCCTCTATATGATGGAAATTCTCCCCACCCTTAACTCCCAGTTGGTCTCTGCATTTTCTTTTTCTCCTCGCCTTTTTTAGCTCCGTGCGGAATTTTATTTGTAAATTTATTTTCTTTGTGCCGTTTTTTTGCTAGAGAAAATAAAGTTTTTGTGGTTTATTTTTCTCATTTTTTTTGTTAGAGAAAAGTATTTTAAACATGTGCGTGAGGTCACATGTTCGCATGTTGTGTTTGCAATTTCCATGCATTTATTAGAGAAACACTTTAAAAGTAAATTTCTCAACGCCCTTGTCGCATATTTTCCTGTTTTTCCTGCTTTTTTTTTGCTACTTTTTTTTTGTTAATATCTTACTCTGGGGAATTGTCGAGTCCTGTAACCGTTGTGACCTGAGTGCTAATGCCAGCAAATGGAATTTAAATCTATTTTGTATTAGTTGCGTGTGACTAACATATGTGTGTGTGTTTTGTGTGTGTGTGTATTTGGTGGGTTATGTAGTTTCGAAAATGTTGTAGAATGTGTGGAAAATAAACACTTAAAATAAAACTTTAATTGTATCTAACGACACTAGAATCGATCCAAACTATAAGATACTTGAAATTCAGTTTCAGTGTATATATTTTTTTATGATAAACAACTAAAAAAAAGTGTTACAATGATTTTTAAAAAAATTTGAATTTAATAATTATTTTATAACTTTATTATTTAGATCGGAAGTAAAAGTTTCCTTTTAATTTGTTGCTAACTCTTATTTAAAAATGTATATTCTATAATTAAATACATTTTAATTGTATTCATATTGAAGAGAATCAAACTACAGTAAACCAATAATGTCTTCATACAGCATACATTTCTTAAATTTGCATTTAATAAAGATGTTTTGATGCGGGATTTTTATATTAATATATTATTCAATTAAATCCCTTTCCAGTGATGCAAAAATTTCGTTAACCCATTAAGTACCTATCAAAAATTTTAAATTTAAAAAAAAGTCAATTTTTAAACTTTTTTCCTCGATTTTTCCAAAAAATATTTTGATGCAGAAAAATTCTTCAAACAATTCTAAAAGTGACTGCAAAACAAATTTTTCAAAAATATTTTTGTTATTATTTTTTATAATCTTATGAAAATTCACACAAAAAGTGGCTTTTATGCAGTTTTTTTTTTTGGAAAAATCGATGAAAAAAGTTGAAAAATTTACTTTTTTTAAAATTCAAAATTTTCGATGGGTACTTAGTGGGTTAAAGAAATTTTTGCATCATTAGAAAGGGATTTAATTGAATAAAATATTAATATAAGAAACCCGCATCAAAACATCTTTATTATAAGCAAATTTGACAAATTAATGCTGTGTGAAGACATTGCTCACAGTATATTTGTATTAAAACTAATATTATTTGTTTTTCTAGTTTAATTTTTTTTTATTTTGTTTCATTTAAATTAATTGATTGATTCTTTATAGTTCGCTTATTTATTCCTTAAGCTCCGTCTCAATTTTTAGACCTAAATGATGTCCAAAGATAATTGTAACAACTTGTATTTACTCTCACTTTTCTATCTCATCTTCTACTTAGTATTATACTCTATCAGTTGACTCTACATTGTTATGAATTTCTGCTGATTTCAGCAGTTTTATTCATCGCTACTAAGAAATAAAAAAAGAAAGCAGAAGTAAATTTATTGCATTGCATGACGCATCAACCGAGTTGCTTTGTTTGTTCTACGACTTTCTGGCTTCTGATGTCCCATCAGCCATAAATTATTCAAAGCATAGCATTTCCATGCACTTTTGCAAACTATTTCTTATTTATGAACGTACAGAAAAAATGAAAATATTGCTGGAAATTGAAGAGCCAAGCGAAAAATCAACATAAGTAATCATCGATGCAATTTCATTGAGCTCAATTCAAAAACATTGCTCCAGACGATGAATGTTGCTGATGACAATGCCTGATGCTGAGGGTCTGATGATGCTTTGGTCAGCGCACTCTTCAGCTGATTTACAGTGGGTCGCAAGCTGTGAATATTCTAACAAAATGTCGAAATTGAAAATTCTCTTCTTTTTGAGAATTTGAATATGTTGAACCATTTTTAATGAATTAATATGGCGAGCTTAAAAATTCTCTTCTTTCTTAAAATTTGAATATGTTGAACAATTCTTTACAATTTTTCTTTATAAATTAATCTCGAAAAATCGTAAAACATGTTTTGCACTTGTAGAGAAACTAGTTTTATTATTATAAAAATAAATAATACAAAAAAAAATATTTGTTTAATTTAAAACTGATTGTAATTTAGATTAATATCAATTGCTATAAATATTTTAAGAATATGTCGAGATTTAAAATTTAATTCTTGTTTAAGGAGATGTGCATAATTTAATGATTATAGTTTTGCCAACTTCATATTTATTATTTTCTTAAGTATTTGAATATGTTGACCAATACTTTACAGCGTCTCTTAAGGATTAATTCGTCAAAGTTAAAAAAAAAGATTTGTTTTTGGTGTATACAGTATTTGAGTGACGCTAAATTAATATTTTTAATTCTAAAAAATAATATAAATTTTAAAATATTTTTATTGAAAACTGTTAATCAGTGCCACAGAAATCGCTTTCGCTTGAATTTCACTTAAATTTCATACAAATTTAAATGAAATTCAAGCGAAATCGATTGGAGTGGCACTCCTGTATAATTTAGTTTAGTTTTCAATTGAAAATCTAATTATTTTTTTGCATATACATATTTAGCTTAGTTTTAGCTGCACTTGCACCACAGTGCAGTAAACAAATTGAGTTTTGTTGTTGCCATTGCTGTTGCTTTTCACATTTGGCATTTTTATTGATATGCATACAAACATACACACACACTCTGACACACACACAGACACATTTTATTACACTCGACAGCTATTTTCAATATATTACCCAAAAGCATAAAAGGAAAACGCGTTTGGCTCGACTTTGCCTTTTTACATAGCACACAAATGTCGATGATGATGGCACTGGACACAGGACTTTTGCTGAAAAAGGATATCAGCATCTGTATCTGTGTGTGTGTGTGTTGTGTCTATGTGTGTGTGTGTTGAGTATTTGCTTTCCATACTAAAAAACGCATAAATAAGTTGCCGTCGGAGAGCAAAATAACGGTTATGGCTATATGGCCAAGCATCCTGGCTGAATGTCCTGGCTTGGAGTGTGTCCTGCGTGGTGGTTTACCCCCACCCTCTCCCTCCTCCTATCCTTCCATCCTTCCTGCCTTTCATGCTGCGGTGGTTGCTTCTTTCTTTGCTTCCCCCGCGTTTTCTGCGCTTTCTGCTTCTCTCCCTTTTTTTATGCATAAAAAGTGCTTAGCATAAAGTCGTAAAAAACGTATTTGCCGCTACACACACACACACACACACAGATACTCATCCAATACCAGTAGAGTTACGGGTATCGATGTTGTTATTGGCAGCATGCCGATGGCATTTTTTTTTTTTTGTATTTTATTCCGTTTTTTGTTGGACTGTTGCTGGTGACGCGGTACTTTAGCCGATTTAGATGCAATGCCTTTGATAAGTTTTTCCCTTAGTTGTTGTTGTTGTTATAGTTGTAGTTGTTGTTGTTGCCCATTGCCGGTGCTTATTTGCGTTATTATGAATTTATGACACTTGGCCGGGATGTATGAGTGGGTGGATGGACTTAACTCAACATAGTATCTGACTCGCCCGATACACTGTAACTTTTTGTATATATTTTCTAATAGAAACTTAGCTGTAAAGAAAGTTCTTGTTGCCTTCTAGCCTTTGTATAATTACTACAGGTGAAAAATTTTTAAATGCATAGATTGTGAAAGTTCAATTTATTTGAGGAAAATATTTACGAAGAAAAAAAACATTTTAGGAAAATATTTTATTTATAAATGATTAAAAAATTCTTTTAAGAATTTAAATAATACATCGACTTACATCCTCAAATGGCCCTCAGTGCATATCTTGTCAACGAACTCAAAAAACATATTCCCCCAAAGTATCTGTGCCGTTTTTAAATATAATTGAAATTTTATTTTACGTAATATTCAGTGATTGTTACATTCCAATTTTGTATATATTTTTTTTAAAAATGAATCAAAGATATTTACAATTTAAATATTGCATGAAAAATTGTTTAGTTTTTTTTCCATTAGACTCAAAAAATTTTTAAAATTATGCACAAAAATTATATTCAATAAGTGGATTAAAAAAGCATGTTAAGCAATCTGAAAGATATTAAATTGACTAAGAAAAATTAGCCGCAACTCTTTGGAGAAAATCATTTTTACTGATGAAGTATATAATTAAGTCCATCAGTAAATCCTCTTCGAGCTTACAAAAATTATCTTAATTGCAAAAGCAAAATAACAAAACTATATACCATTATAATACCAATAAATATACCATTTAAATAGTTTATTTATTGCAAATACATCAACAAATTTAGCTCAGTGTATTCTGCGCTAGTTCCAAATCCCGTGGCAATAATCGCTGCAGCATGAAAAATTCGCTGATTCGCAAGAAAATTCAAGTCGCAGTCTCATTTTTTGCCTTACTCCCTGAGTTTGTTTGTTTGTTTGTTTGCTACGATTCCTTCTTCGTTTTTTATCTGCACAAGGACTTGGCCATTTTTTACGCAAATCGCCAGCGAAGCTATGGAGCTGGAGCCAATAACCAAGATGGGAGACAGGATGATGAGAGGGAAAGATTCTGAGTGCGAGGACTTGAATCAGCTTTATTGCGGGCATCATTATTTTTATTATTATGACCACTTACATTTCCCAGCACCCACAAAAGCACATGAATTTTGGCTCCAAACTTGCCTACCCTCCTATCCCCCCTCACTCCTTCCCCTTGCCTTCTCTCCCCTCTTTCCACTTGTTTGTGCGAATTTTTTGCGCTTCTTTTTTAGGAATGTAAATGTGTTTGTGTTGTGGCTTGTTTTCTTCTGGCCGCGTAAATAAATTCAACCCATTTGTGCAGCCTTCCTCCCCCTTTTCCCACCCTTCACTACTCTCTCCCCTTTTGTGGCCAGCAATATATAAAAATAAATTGAATTGAAATGCTAATTTTATGTTAATTGAAAGAGGTTTTTATGCATCTGTGGATTTTTATGGCTCGCTTTACTTTTTTTTGTCGCTCTGTTTTGTGTGTTTTGTTTTTGGCCTGTGGTCAGCAGAATTTACCGTTACCGTTGCCGTTGACCATCTAAAACATTAGCACTAAAAGCTTGTCATCAGTCCGTAATTTTGTGTAATTTTGTGTAATTTTTATGTAACCGACGCGCATAAAATTCAATTGTTGGCCATTTTGTGTGCCTAGTTTTTGGCCTAAAAGCCTGCAACATAAATTATTTTTATTTGCCTCTCTAATGTTTCTGTTTACAAAACTCGCCAATTGCCGTTCACTTTTGCTATTAATTGTAGTTATTAATGGAAAGAGCAGAGAATCATTTGACTTTTGTATTTTAATGAGGTCTTAAATTGATTTTTAGGCTATTTTTTTCATAAATTGAATTTCACTTAATATATTAAAACTATTTTAAGTAAAGGTAATAATTATTTCAAATTTTTCAAATAAAATTGAAGGTGTTGGCTATAAATTAATTAAACAGTTTTACCTAATGAAAAAATATTTATAATTCTTTCTTAGAATAATCTGTTATAATTTTTTGTTGACAGTCTGAAACCTGAATGATTTTCAATTATATACATAACGACGAATAAAATAGAAATTTTTGTGATATCCATTTATGTATCTCTAATCATTTTATGAATATTCCCAGATTTTTAAACTTTTAATATTTAAGTTTTTATTCATATCCTTTCAGTTTAAATGTAAATTTGTATACAATTTTATTATAATTTAAAAGCTTATAAGTTCCTAATGTATTTATAAATTTTAATCGAAATTTTGTTTAACTGGAACTAAGTTCACATTAAGTAATTAAAGAAAAAAAATATTAAACATACCTCTCTCACATTAATTTACCTTATTAAATTTTATAATAATTTAAAATCAAATAAATTTGTAATGTATTGATTAATTTTAATCGAAAGTTTGTTCAACTGGAACTAAGTTCACATTAAATAACTAAATAAAAACAAAAAATTAAACAAACCTCCCCCACATTTATTTACTTTATTAAATTTTTCTTGCATATCTGTTAACCCTGATTCTTAAAAATTAAAAATGTCAAATATTTTAACCCAATTAAAGCATATTTAAAGTGTCAAATAAATCTTGATTATTTAACTTGATTTCTCAGTAAATTATGTTTCATTTAAATGGCATATAAACAAGACGACGATAGTTATCCACAATATTTCTTCAGTCACATTCAGTGACTGCTTTTCTTTCTCTTTCCCCTTTTGCCAATTTTTCCCTCTGTTGATGTCTGTCTACGTTGGAAACCGGATATCCTGCTGCAACAGCGTAGACATCACACACACACAATCAAACATACACACACACACACTAACACACTTGTATGTTGTATAAATGCAACATGAGCCGAACTCAACCCCAAGTAAATGCTGAAATTTTACGTATAAAAGTCCTTTGGACTGTCCTTACTTATTTCTTATCGCACACGCACAGTCTGCTGTCCTTCGAAAGGACAAGAACTACACAGAACTCACATGCAAAGTTTGCCACAGGGAAAGAAGGAAAGAAATAGAGAGAGAGATTCAGAGACGCGCACAAAAGCAGGCAACACTTTTTTTTGCTTCGTGCTAAACTTTTACCTCATTCAAAGGACGCAGAGAAGCGTAAGCAGTGAAGGAGGAAGGAAGGGAGGAAGGGGGAGTGGGGAAGTAGGGGAATGGGGAGGGGGAAGGGGAAAGGACTTGGTATGGAATTTTGCTTTGTGCTTGTATTGCATATACATAAAACGAAGCAATGGCAGTGACACAAAATCGATTTTCTCTTTGCCTTCTTCATGCCTCGATTGCACTCTCTTCTCTGTCTTCACTGGAGTCCTGTTCATATGCTCTTCTTCTTCTTCAGCTTCATCATCTTCTTCTTGCATAGGCCATCACAATTATGAGCCAACACACACACACACTAACACACACATATATACTGAAAAACCTGTAAACACGCCTACATTTTAAAAGCAACGACCAATAAAAAATAAAAAGCCATATTGCCTTGCCCTCTTTTTTTAGCTCCTGGGCAACTCCTGCTGCTGCCAGAAAGGGACAACAAATTGGCTTCAGTTTTTTAGGCCGCCATTTGACAAAAAATGTAAAGTTTTCTTTTTTATTTCATTTTACTTTTGATTTTTTGAATTTTGGTTGGCTCAACATAAATTTGTGATAAGGATGAACAACCCTTAGGAAGAAAGATTGACTTTGATTTACCCCTTCTCTCCTGCTTCATTTGCATTTAAATTAAGGGTGGCAGTCATATTTACATAGGGGAAGCAGTCAATATACAATGGTGGAGAAACTAATAGAAGCAAGTGACATTTTGACAAATCAAATAAATTTTAATAATATGATATAAAAAGCTACAATAATGTGAATAAAAAGTTAAACTTAACAAATTATTTTTTCCAAAATATAGTTTCTATTTTTTTTTCCACTACCGTATTGTGTGTGAGCCGAAAAACTCGACAAATCAGCGCACATAAATCTTTGGCTATGTAGTAAAAATTGTATGCATTTGATTAGCCATAAATTCATAAAAGTTTTGCCAGCTCAAAATTCGTTATGTTGATGATTGTATGCATAATTCGTATGGTCTGATTTCACAGATTTCTTATATACATATATATATTTTTGGCAATTTTTATGATTGTTATTATTATGCATGCAGCAGCAAATAAAGCTAGTAAATTCAGCAGGACCTGTTTTCTCAACAGCAATTCTGCAAAGTTGGCAGTAATAATGTCTAAGCAGGTTGAGCACAGCGGGGTGTAATGTGAGGGAGGAGTTGTGGTAGGAAAGTGAGCGTGGAGCTGCTTATGATTCATTGTTGCGGTTGGCAAAAGCTTTAGCCTAGGTAAAATTCACCATATATATTCTCTATATACTCTACCCCTCTTCCCCTTGAGCTCATTAGCATGAAACAACCCTTAGACTTTGTTTTACTTTCAGCTCGTTTGGGATTTACGCTTATTGTTAGATTTATGTGCTGTTGTTGTTGTTGTTGTCATAAAACCAAATATGCCATCATTTGCATAAGTTCACATGTGCGTGTGTGTGTGTGTGATGGGAGGGTGTGCGAGTTTTCTGTGCTGGAAACAAGAAATAAGGAGCAAGATTTTTCGTGGCTTGACTGTGACTTACAGCTTAATATTTCAGACAATGAAATATGTAAAATGTAAATGTATAAAATGTATGTATCATTATTATTTTAATACAACTATAACTCGAACTTCTCTCTAACTCGAGCTAAATGAGTGGAGTAAAATTATTAAACTTAAGAAAATGAACTCTATAAGTCGAATATCTCCATAACTCGAAGCTTTTCTTTGGATATTGGTGATTCGAGTCTGGGAAGTTCGACTCTATTGTTATTAATTAATCATTAATATATTATTATATTATTTTAGTTAGCTGCGAATTTGAAATATTTTATCAAAAATTGTTTAGCTTAATTTCTATAGCATGCAAGACAATGAAGTATTTAATGACATTACTAATGAAACCAGTTTCAAATTAGCACTGTTTTTTACTTCAATCAATAATAATAATACGATAATTATAAAATTGTTAGATTTCATCTAGAGTATTTGAGCTATTGAAAAATGCAATGATATTTGAGCATGTTAATTATATTTTAAATATTTTTGGCATAACCTAATATTATATTTAGCAATAAACTTAACTCTTTCACTAAAATCATTAATATTTTTCGAAGCTTTACTTCTAAAATATTTTAGACAGCGAAAAAAGCAATGAAATGAGCAATGATTTTGACTACTTTTAGATATTATATTACAAAGTTTCATACATCGATTCTAGAGGCTAAAGTTGGAGTTGAAGATTTAGTAACAATTATGATTCTAAGATTAATGAAAAATATTTTAAAAACTTTAATGCGTTTAACATGTTCAATTGAGGGTAAATTAATAACTTAGAACAACTTGGCTAAAACTACATTTTTTTATTCCAAAATATAATATATATAGTACAAATAATTTATTAAAATTTTTAATTTTTTAAAATTGTTTTCAAATATCATATTTTATTTCAAATCAAGAATCAAATGTAAAAGTTAAGTACTTAAAACCCATTAACTAATACAGTTTTGTCAACTAAATCTATGACTTTTTTTTAATTTCTTAGCATTTTACTCAACAGAACGAAAAATAATTGAATTGAAAACTCAAATGTAACATTATCTAAATATAAAAGATCTTCCTTTGATGTATTTCGCACACTCTATATAGGTAGTCACAGATTAATTGGTTTTTTTCAATTCTTAGTTTAATCTTGATATCTAATTCAGAGTCAAAAACTAATTTGGTAAATGAAACGCCGCAAAGTATGCAACAAATGGCAAAGAAACTGATTCGAAGAACATCAAAAAGCTACAAATAATAGACAATTCAGCGAAAAGGCAAGAAAGAGGAGTTGAATTGCCACGCCCCCTTGCCACCGCCTGTCAGTCAAGTGAAAACGGCATTAAGAAGCATTTTTTGTAGCTGCCAATGGAATTTTCACTTTAGAATTTGTGTGGAGAATAAAAAAGGAAAAAGAAGAGAAGCTGAGAAAGAAAGAATGTTTATTTGCGCAGAAATAAAATAAAATGTGCAGAGTGGGGCAAAGCTGTGTGTATATGTGTGTGTGTGTGTGTGTGTGAGTGGTATGGCAAGTAGACTTTGATTATAATTCCAACACCTACAAAAGTGAACTGAGAACTGAGGACGAAAATTGCGACGACGATTGACAGTTGAAAATATAAAAGCGGATTTGTGTCTTTCTCTCTGTCTATCTATCTGTGTGTGTGTGTGTGTGTGTGTGTGTGTGTGTGGCAATCCACCCGGCCATCAACTTGTCTGTGTGTGAGTGAGAAGTGTGAACGAATGTTTTGCTGCAGATAAGCAAAATAAGTGTAATAAGAAATTCTTTTTTATTTGCCTCTTACTCCAATTCCCTTTCCTCTCTGTCTCACTCCCCAAAGTGTTTTTTATGCCACACGTTCAAGCATTGATGTTGTTCATGTGTGAGTGTGTGTCTTGTGTGTGTGTGTGTGTTTTATTTGCTTGCTTTATATTCAAAGTGATGTCCTGTTGTGTCCTGTGTGTCCATCAGTCTGACTGAAATGCGTGCCTAAGACGATTTCTTTTATTATTTACGATAGCAGACAGTGTGAGTATGAGGGGATTTGGGATTGAAATCGCCTCAAACAGAGTTAGAGAGACAGACAGAGAGAGAGAGAGAGAGAGATAGAGAGACAGTTGAAGAGACAGACAGACATATGTCTAATGCTAATGCGCATTGTCTGTCTGCCCATTGTCAACGATATACTTCAATATACTTTTACTTATTGTTGTATCCTTGCAAAAGGAAAGAAAGCGAAGAGTTGCGGAAGTTTCAGTCAAGTTTCAATCTGTCGATGGCCAAGTCTATGTTGGCATCCGATAAGCTTCACTAATTTCGCCAACTGCAACAGAGTTTTTTTTTTTTTGTCAGCTTTTGACATTGCTACATATAACAGACAAGTATTGTATTCTTGTCTATTTTGCTTAACCATCAAAACAGTTTTCTATTTTTTTTTAATTTATAAACTTTTTTTAAAATCTTATTCCATGTAAAAGTATTCTAAGAAAGACTCAGAAAATATATTCAAGGCAAGTTTAGTTCAGAATCATTAAATTAATTTATTGAAAACCACAAAATTATAAATTAAAATTAAACATTAAATATTATTCTATATTTTTTTGGAAAAATCATTGTAAAATCATTATAAACATGGTTTTATTATTTAATTACACTAGCTTACAGCCAATTTACCCCCAAGCTTCATACAATTTTTTTTTAAATTTTCTAAACAAGTGTTATTATTTCATTCCATATTTACGTTATATTTTTTTATTTTTTGGTCACATAAATAACACTTTAAATTTGATTCTCAAATCTTTAAAGTTTTTTTTAAATCATGTCATAATGCACACAAATTTTGACTTGTTAAAGACTTTTCCAGTTTGGTCAAACGTCATATAAAACTTGAATCTTTCATAAATTTGTAAAATTTAAAAAAATTGTTAAACAAAATGTCGTTATGATCATGTTTTGATCTCTTATTTTATTCTTTATTTAAGTTTTTTTAATTTTGTAAAAATAAATTTCTATCACGAAATTTCGACTTTAGGTTTTTGCATTTAATCAACACTGGAAAAGATCTGCACAATCAATAATTAGAACCACTCAGATAATTATTTATTTATTTATTTAATGTCAACTAAGATCAATTGACCAAATAAACTTAAAAAATTGATACAAAATGAAGTAATGATATACGCAATTAAATTTATATCAATTTAACATAACTGAAAACTTAAACTGAAGGGATAAAAAAGTTAAATTAAAGATTATTCCGGGTATCTCGTAGTCTAGTACACTCATTCAGATCGTTCACACTGGTTTAGTTTTATTGGTTTAAAATGATATCTCTTTTAAGCTTTAGATTTTTGCATTTAATCAACACTGGAGTATATCTCCACAATCAATAAGTAGAACAAAATTAAATTAAAGATTATTCTGGGTATCTCTGAGTCTAGTACACTCATTCAAATCATTCACACAGGTTTAATTTAATTTGTTTAAAATGCAAACTCTTTTAAAATGTAAGTATATAATTTTTCTAGCCACAAGTTGAGCCCATGGCCATGGCGTGCCCGATGTTAAAGTGGAAATTGTAACAAATATGAAATATTTATGCATAGCTAATTGTATAAAAGGGGCAAGAAAAAAAAAACAATTGAGAGAAGCGTTTGCATGCGAGGCCACAAGTTGTGTATGAAAATGGAGTGTTAATTTATTGGTCTGGATCGTCGTCGTCGTTCGGGATGCAACAACGGTGGTGGCCACATGCAGTGCAACAACAACAACAACAATAACAACAACAACAGTTGCAAATAACTTCAGTCTTTGGTCTGCATGCATTTGCAATATTTCACACTTTAGTAAATTTGCATGATCCGCGCCACACGAATGATTCAGACACTCCAAAGTCTCGGCTCTTTCCTCTCCCATATCTTGTCTCTCTCTGGCTCTGAGTTATCTTTTAATTGCATTCGCTTACAACATATAGAAATATATGGCATATCCGGATTAATGTTACAAATTTATGCAATGAACGCATGTTAATGGCACCTTGTCAGACAAGCGATTTACATTGTAGATTTATCGAAATATCGTAAGGTATATAGGTATATATATATAATAGAATTTGTATAAGTATAAAACTGACTTTTGATATAGTTGGCGAGTGCTCAATGAACAAATCTAGTAACGTTGCTTTTAAAATATTCTTGATTCCTTAATTTATCCAGAGTATTTAAATTTATTAAAATATAAAATAATAGCATTGTCTTAAAACACACTTAAAACTGAATAAAATATAAAAAAAACTTCCAATTTATCAATTCTGAAAATTGTTTATGTTTTATTATAATAATATAATTTTATATATTTTATTAATTAAGTTAAATGAGATTTTAATTCAATCAATGATCTACAGTGTGCACCAATGTCTTCATACAGAATAAATTTGTCAAATTTGCATATAATGAAAATGTTTTTATGCGGGTTTCTTATATTCATCTTTTATTCAATTAAATTCCCTTATAATGATGAAAAAATTGTGTAAAAAAATTTTTTAAAAAATATTTTTGCTAGTAATTTTTTATAAATTTTGGAAAGTTCCAAAAATTACGATTTATGCCCCTTTTCCTACTATTCACACAAAAACTGGCTTTTTTAAAATTAAAAAAATAATATCAAAAATATTTTTGAAAAAAGAATTTTTGATGGTTTTTTCTGCATTAAAATATTTTTTGGAAAAAATCGAGGAAAAAAGTTATAAAATTTACTTTATTTAAAATTCAAAATTTTCGATGGGTACTTAATGGGTTAAAGAAATTTTTGCATCTTTAGAAAGGGATTTAATTGAATAAAAGATTAATATAAGAAACCCGCATAAAAACATTTTCATTATATGCAAATTTGACAAATTTATTCTGTATGAAGACATTGGTGCACACTGTATATTGTAATTAAAAATGGTGAATTCTGTTAATTAAAGTATTTTTAATAGAATTCGAAGTCTGATGATAATAAACTATTTCTGAAAAATACAAAAATTGCATTAATAACTTGATGATTAAACAAAAGATTAATAAATATATTCGAAAGATTTGAATTTAAATTTAAATAGAATTAAATGAATTCTGCTCTCTTAATTATACCCCATTATATTATATACTTATCTACAGTTATGCATCCAATAATCTGCTGATAATCTTATCCACTCGAAACTAATCCAATCTAGCACTATAATAAGTTCCGGCACTATGCAAAATAAATGCTACTCAAATAACTGCTACTACTGTTAATACTACTACTAATACTACAGCTATGTGATTAGCTGAATAGCCACGCCCAGTCACAACTAAATTGAAGATACTAATTATCAAATCCAACAATTGCTAATACGCGTACATATTGCACCTGGTATTAACTTTAACTTCAACTTCAGCTTCCACTTCACATGAAATGTGATGCCAGGCGAAGCGGCAGTTTCAGGGGAAAAGGGGAGGGGAAGGGGAGGGGAGTAGCCACTTGAAGTGAACTACTCTTAACTAGACTAGAGGCTACTAAAAAATTTATATTAAATTATGCCGCCAAGCTGTTATTAAGCCAGCTAATAATATGTTGGCTTTAGTTTAATAGCAAAAATAGCAAATTGCAAAATTTCATGTGCAATTTTTCTACCTTCTACTTCCCCTTCTTCTGCTTTAGTTTCCTTACTTTTTTCTTATGCATTATATTAAAAACAAATTGAGTTTTAATGTGTTTATTAGCTGCAACGGCTTAGCAGCTTTTAGACTCTCAGATTAACATGCTGAGATTCTGCATGTTGAGGCCTCATAAAGACCAACTCACTAACTCCAAAGTATTCAAATCAGCTCCAGTTTAAGTCTGTTTAGGGCGTGGCCAAGCCTCTCGAGTGTAAATTTACAGGGTGACCAGAAAAAACGGAGACAAACTTTAATATGCCCGTAAGCAAAAGTATGTTACCGGATTTAATTAATTGTTATTTTATCGTATTCTCCATTCTTTTTTGTACTAGTCACAACATTTTTTATCCATTGCTGTTAAATTTTCCTGTGGTTTCAGAATGTCAAGTAAACGTTGTGCAATTTTAAAGCTGTTTCATCAAGAAAAACTTCAAATGTGAATTTGTTCGTTTGCTCGAGGTGCCTAGGTAGACTGTGTCCAAGGCCACCCGCCACTTTAATGAGATTGACCATGAAGGCTATCGTCCTGGAAGAGGAAAAAAAGCACCGTCAATACTTCTGCCAATCGTCAAATCATTCGAAAGCGGGTGATGCGAAATCCGAGGGTCTCCATGAGGAAAATTGCCCGTAAGACCGGAATGAAACGTGATTCTGTTTGGTAAATGGCGAAAAAGCACCTTGGACTCAAGCCGTACAAGCTCAAAAAATTTCAGATCCTCACGGATGAAAACAAGCGCGTGCGACTGCAAAGATGCCACCAACTCAAGCGTCGGGCCGCAGGTCAGCGATAGGAGCGCGTCCTTCTCACGGATGAGAAGCTGGTAACCGTCGAGCAGGCTCACAACCACTAAACTGCAGGATCTGGTCCGCCGAACCTTCGGATACGTCGGCCATTGTCAAACATCGCCAAAATCCGAAGTCCGTTATGGTCTGGGGCGGCATTTGACCCGCGGCAAGAAACCCCTGGTTTTCGTGGATCAAGGGGTTAAAAGAAACCAAGAAGTGTACCGCCACGACATTTTCGACGCCGTGGTAATTCCTTGGGCCCAACTGCACTTCGGCGATGCGGACTGGACTTTTCAACAGGACTCCGGCCGGCTCACAAGGCGAAAATGACGCAAGACTGGTGCAAAACCCATTTTCCGGACTTCATCTCGTCTGCTGAATGGCAACCCTACTCGCCGGATCTCAACCCGATGGACTACAGCGTGTGGTCGATATTGGAGGCCAGGACCTGTGCTAAGCCTCACAAAAGTTTGGAGGCGCTGATGCAATCGCTGCTCTTGGAATGGAACCGACTGTCTCCCGAGGACCTGCGGCCCATGGCCTACAATTTTAAATCACGTTTGGACCTGTGCATGGCAGCTGGAGGAGACCATTTCGAAACCGGCTGAGAATCTTGATACTAGTGATCCACTTTATCGTTACTAATTGTTGCTTTGCTAAATTTCTCTCGTTTAGTAAAATTATAGTTAAAAATGTTTGTCTGCGTTATTTCTGGTCACCCTGTAAAACATATTCAGACTTTGCATATAAATAAACTTGATCTTGAGTCACGTGTTTAGCGTATGCAAAAATTTGCATTATTATAGAATTAAGGCTAATTTCATTATGTGACCTCTCTTCTTTACAGTGCCTGTCAATTTTGATAGTAGTTTGCATAATTTAATGTCTTCTTTCATGTCAGTCAATTGGCGCCTGCTACGCCTAGTTTTACTTGCTATATAACTAAGTATATATAGTAGGCTAAGATATGCATCTTGGGCGGTCTAATGGCATGTTGTATGGCTTTTTCCTCCATTGTCTTTTATTTTTCTTATTTTCATATTTTCCAGAATATTCAACGGGGTTTGTTGCAACTTGTGCCGCAATTTAGCTATGCATTGAATTGGCTTAAATATGTGGCAAGTTGCATGGTTAATTTCTCATGTTCAACACTCGTTTTCCCAGTTCGCAATTTGCTTTGGGTTGGCCTATGGGAGTGGCTTTTAGTCCTACTAACTAATCAAGCACTTTATATTTTTATGAATAAACGTATGTATTTTATATTTATGTTAAAAAAAATGATGTAATGTTCTGTTCATATGCATTTTTTTATATTCCCAATTGTTCTTTTCTTTTGTTCTTTTCCCTTGAATGTAAAACTAGATAAAGTTGACACTAGATAGCAGCAAACTTGTTTAAATTAAATATAAAAATTTTCAAAAAAAAAAAAGAACTATAATAATAATGTGCTGTTCAACTTCTTATTATTTAAAGGAGAAAATGAAAAATAACTATGAAACTATATTGATTAGATTAAATTTTTTTGATATGATTTTTATCAGAGATTTTTCATAGGATTTCGTTTTTTTTTGTTTTTTTGTGGTTACTTTTATGATTGATTTGGTGGATATTTAAAATAAAAATTGAACAGATGAATAACAAAATTGTGTAAACTGTTTTTCTTTATTTGGAGATGAAATTTTCTGATATAAAGTTTGCAATTAATTCAATTTTTTAAATTTTAATTTTTTACTTTGATCTGTAAGCATTCAGACCAAAGTGATATCGTAACCGTGCCTGTTAAATAATGATTAGTAATCATTAGTAATTAGATTATTTTTGTTTAAATTGTCGAAATGTCGAACTAATAATTAAATTACTATTACTTTCGTTTTTGCCCTATTATTTAAAGATTATGATTACCAAAAATAAAAAAAAATCTAAAATTATTAAAAAATAATCTGAAAAAAACGAAAATAATCAAAAAATAATCTTTTTGAGTATTCGGATTATTTATGTTTTTTTTCTTAATTTTTCTGATTTTTTTAGATTATTTTTAATTTTTTCTGATTATTTTTTAATAATTTTTATAATTTATGATTGCTTCTGATGTTTTTTAATCGTAATCACTCACAAATTTTCCAACAATGAATTATATATGTAGTCACTACAATTATATCCAAAAAAAATTCTTATTGATTAGTAATTATAATCAAAATTTAACAGGTATGATCTAAATCAATTAAATAATTTAGTTAGTTAATGTTAAATAAATAAATAAACGATAAATAATACTTAGTTTGAAAATTAAAAATTCAATCTACTGCAATACCTACAAATCTGTTGCTTAAACCAAAACAAAGCTACCTTCAAGAAGAACCACTAACAATCATTCTAAGCACCTCTATATCTCTTTAGCAGATAAGCTATATCTTAACATCTTAACACACATAATGTAGTCATTGCACTTTCCAAGATGTTTGTTAAATTTTATTTATCTGCCATTTCCCATCATAATTGCAAATTTTTCTTGAAAATTTTTGTGTTGCAGTTGTTGTGCATTTTTAATAAGCTGCAAGCGGATTATGAATGGCAAAATTATATGACTGTTGCAAATAAATCAAATGAAATTTTTCTATGCGCCGCTTGCCGCAAGTGGCACAACAAAAGACTTAAGAAACAAACGCGCCAAAAAAAAAAACAAAAACAAAATAAAGCTCCAAATGAGTTTATGAATATACTGAAATACATATGTGTGTATTTATACCCTATAATTTTGAATTGATTGGGAAGGTGTATAATATTTATAACAAAATTCTCAATATTTTTGAGCAATTTAGTAATCCAAGGGACAGCTTTAAATATTTTTAATATATGATTACAGGGTATCTTTATTTCCATTTATTTTTGTATATATTTTTTAGCTGTTTATAATTGTAATTTGATTTTTGTGCAATGCATTTACAGCAGCAAATTTTGAGTTATGTTGAAAAGCAACAAATTGTTTTCAGAAAAGAAAATAAAGAAAAATTAAATTTATCAAAAAAGTAAAATAAAATAAAATTATTATAAGTATATTAATAACAAATTAGTCGTATAATATACTCGAGTGCAGTTTGCGTATCATAGTTTTTTATATGAGTTTTTGTTTTGAACGACTTCATTTCCTTGTTGCTTATAGAACTATGTGAATGTGACTTATTGTTGGTATTGCTAGTATGTGTGTGTATGTGTTTGTGTGTGCCTGGCAAACGACAGTAAGGTAAATTAATGAGCTTAATTAACAACACGCAGGTGAATTGGCCCAAAAGCATCCAGCTAAAATGATATCATTGCATGAGTTGGCTGAACTGCAAACTGCAAACTGCATTTTCGGTGCTGTGCATTTTTTTATTGCCACTTAGTCTAAATTATTATTATTATTTGTATTTTTTTATTGTAGTATATTTTTACTGCCAAAGCATGTCTGATTTGCAGGCAGCTATCACTACAATTAAATTTGTTGCACTCGCCTGCACAAAATGCATAAACAGAAGTTGCAGTTGCAGTTGAAATTGCGCCTCTGTTGGCAAATTGACACGCAAATCGTTGAGCTTATTTTTATTTTTAGTTTTCTAGCGAATATGGAGTAAGTCTTATAAATGTCTTACACCTACGTACGTGTCTTTGTCTTTGTATTTGCTTAGAGCCGCCAACGAGGCAGAAACTGAGCTGCGTTTGCATTTTATTGCTGCTGCGGGTTATTAAATTTGCTGTAGCACAAATTACCACTAATAACAACAGATAAACATCAAAATACTATTGCAAATACTATGCAACTCAAATAAATGCACATATGTATCTCTTTCTTACTGTTTGAATACCAAATGCTGTTACCTGATTGCCAAAGTGCCTTTTAATTAAACTGAATTTATTTAAAATATTATTTTAGATTTTCGATATGACCAAAAAAGTTTCACAATGTTCTGTTATATTTATTACTCTAATATCCTTCTCCAAACTCCTGTAGAATGATCAATGAATATATTTTTTAATATAATAAAAATGTTTTAATTTATTATAATATAATAAAATTAGTTTTAAATGTATATGAAACTCAAAATCTTGCTCTATTCACACTATTAATGATATTTGCTGATTGCTAAAGTATCCTAAGTATTTTAAAACAACATTTAAAACATTTGTTGATTTATGTAAATGAGAAAAAAAAATTTCACAAATTTCGATAAAGTTTTTTATTTTAATATCCTTCTTCTAACTCTAGTGAACTAATCCTAATATTTACTTATTAATTAAATATAAATATTTTTAATTAATTTAAAATAATAATAAATAAATAAAATTAATTTTAAATGTATATCCAAATCAGCGGTATCCAAATGAGTCTGACTGAGATTTTGTAACCGAATTTGTAAACTGAAGAAAAAAACAACACAAATAAATGTAAATAATATCGCTTTTTTCCCCACTCTCTTTATACTAAGTTATATTCCCTGGTTGTCTTTAACTATTTTAAAATAACACAGATTTAAATAAAATATTTTTTTGATATTCTAGTTTACAAAAAAAGAACGAAAACAAATATCTTTCAAGTTTGTTCAATCTAATATTCCTCTCCTAACTCCAGCGAATTGATCGTAAAATGTATTTTTTAGTTACATAAAAATATTAAGATTTATAATAATTAAATAAAATTAAATTTAAATGTTTATCCAATAAGTAATCCAAGTGTCAGCGTAATCCAAATGCGAATCTCTGCAGATTTTTCCAACCGAATCCTTAGACTGTCGACTGTCGTTTGAGGCAAGTTCCACAATTCTCGACTGCTTTTATACTTTTCCCCCTGCCTTGGAATGGTTTCCAATTTAAAAAGAAAAATTTGAATATGCGCACAAATGTCAGTTCAGAGCTCAACTGGAAGCTGTTTGCGTTTTTTAGGGATGGTTGAGGAACAGCAACAGCTATAAGTCTAGTGCTGAACAACCCTTTAATGGTGCATCTGAAAAATGTGTGTTAAAAAAGAGTTGCTGACATGAAGTTATCCCCTTGATACCCCTCTGCTCTTTATAGAGTATGGTTACCCCTTTTACTATTGCTTTAGCACAACACATTTTAGATCACAGTGTTGCCAATTGTTAAACATAAATTGACAGCGTTGCCACTCAGACAGGTAAAAACTGTAAATTTAACTGAATATTAAAATTACAATAAAAATAGAATTTTGTAACAAAACAGTTGAAAAAAACGTGAAAAGAAAATGTGAATAGCGTGAAATGTTTTTTAAATATTTTTTGTCAAATATTTATAAGAGATAAAGCTTGAATAAAAATCGTCATATCAAAATTTGCAAATAATAAATATATAAAATATTCAATGCAACTCTAAAAATGTTTTGGTAATTATAAAATATCACAGCAATTATTCTCAATTAAATTTTGAGTCTGAGAGCTTATTTTAGAGTTATTTGAAGGATATATCACAGTCGACTACGGTCATATAAATTGTTTGGTATTTGTATTTGTATTTTTGATTTGTTTGCTGTTGCAATCATTAACACATTTGCCAAATACGTGTTTGAGTTAAACATTTGCTTGTCCAATTTTTAACAATCTCCAGTGCTGTCAATCAAAATGCAAATGCCTTGTTGCCTGTTGTCTCTTACCTGTTGCCTCATTAAAAAGAGTCTCGCCAAGCCTATGGAAAAACACAAATACAAAAAAATGCATTGCGCATATTCCAAAAATTTACATTTTCCACAGAAAACTCAAACAGACGCTTCGCATTGCCCACAATTAAACTGGCGAAACACAAAATTTCTGGTGACAAAAAAGCGTAAAACGCAACAAAACAGCTTGCCACAGTTGGTGGCAAGGTGAGAAGGGGTTTAGGAGCAGCACTTGCAACTGTGCTGCATCAACTTGGCGACGTGTCGCGTTGTTGTTGCAACGGTTTTTACACGATTTGGTCAAAAACATCAAACTGACTGACTGACAGACTGGCTGACTGAATGACTGACAGCTGCCTGCTTGCTCCGAGGACGTAAGTACACTGAGAAAAATCGATTCTAAAATTCAAGTTAAAAATTCTTGATTTTAGCATATATTTTTTAAGTATGTATTTAGAAAATTAATATTAAACCAACACAGTATGCGGATAAAATGGCAAAAGCTGATCATTAAAATAGTCAAAAAAAAATCGAAAACATTTAATTTTACAGAAAAAATTACCCGATTATACCCGATCATAGATACCCGATCTTCAAAAAAAATATTATTAATATTGTATATTATTAAATTATTACAATATTATTATTATTGTATAACTATACACTAGCGAACATATTTATTGGCACAGCAAGCATAATGGGATTTGTTGGATTATTTGTTCTCTTATCGTTAACATATTGGCATCAATGGAAAGGTCATTTCAATTCCGTTTGAATGATATAAAACTTTCCTTAACCCATTAAGCACCCTTTGAAAATTTTGAATTTATGTAAAAGTAAATTTTTAGATGCAAACAAATTTTTGAAACAATTATAAGAAAAAGTTTTAAATATATTTTTTTTTGTATTTTTTAAATTGCTAAAAAGCCACTTTTTGTGTGAAAAGTAGGAAAAAGGGGTTAAAATGGTCAGTTTAAGGATTTTCAAAAAATTATAAAAAAATACTAGCAAAATTATTTTTTAAAATTTTTTTTTTGCAGTTACTCTTAAAATTAGTTTAAAGAATTTGTTCGCATCAAAAAATTTTTGTATTAAAATTGGGAACAATTAAGCCCCAAATCTCAAAATGCTTGCTGTGCCAATAATTATGTTCGCCAGAGTATATTAAATATTGTACTGTAAACAAGTATTTGATATTTGATTTAAGAAAATTGGAAATCGACCAACTTCTGACACCGCATTCAATTAATTTTATTTTGAAATCCCAGTATTTTTTTTTTCTGTGTAACTGCCACACTTGAGAGTCGAGAGTCGATTGCAATGTGTCGCCTTGTCCCCAGCTTCTGTGTCATTTCGAGTGCAGCTGTAATTCAAAAAAGCAGCTAAACAATTTTTCGTTTGAATAATTTGCCAAGTTTTTTTTCTGTCTCTGTTGTTGTTGCTGCTGTTTATTAACGTAACGTAATAATTGCCCGCGAAAAATCTGCATAATTATTTAGAAATCACAAGGTTATTGTTACTCACTCTTTTTTTTTAAATTGTCCATTGTGGCATTTATTAAAAGCATTCAATTGTAATTAATAAAGTTCACTTTTGGAGGTGTCATAAATAGTTACTCTGTAAATAAAATGTGTGATTAAAAGACGAATAATTAAGTTATAATAAAATGACAGTAGATTTTTAAGGCATAAATTTATTAAAATGATTCAAAAATATTTTAAAGCTAATCTTTTAAGGCAGAAATTGATTGAAATGGATCAAAAACAATAGAACTAAACCTATAAAATTAAGGACCGTTTTTTCAAAGTACATGTAAATTTTATTTAACATATAGCTTTAAATTTGACATTCATTTCTATACATTTTACATCAAATTCTCTATTTTAAAGTTATCAACACCTTATTTATACATTAAAAACACGGGCCTAAATTATATATTTCTTGTGGAGATTTTAATGAAATCTTAGAAATTAATGTCAAATTTTAAACAGTAAGTTAAATAAAATTTAAATGTACATTGAGCTACATATTTGCTTGATATAACATTCTACTGCTATTAAAGACACTTTTTAGTATGCTTATTAAAACCTAACATCTAGAAAGAACAATTTGTCAAACAATCACTTCAATAGCTTACATAATTGTGTAGACTGATCTCTATATAAAATTTCAATAATTTATCTATTCAATATTCAGTGATAATTTCTAATGCAGTATCTGTTGTACTTAATCAAACACGTTATTGTTAATTAAAAAACTTAACATAACACAACGAAACATTTTATTATCTAAGTCGTTGGGCACTTTAGGTTAACTAAATGAATTCACTGTTAAAGTGAAACAAAAAATTAAATAAACAGTTTTTCCAGCTGTGGGCAATTACGATCAACAATCGCTGACCTGATGCTAATGTGAATGCCAATGGATTTTAGTCAGACATTAATTGGCAGGCCTGTCAATAAGTAAAGGGAAATTCATAGTAAAAATGGCAAACACAAAAAATGTTTCATCATTTAAATATGCGGCAGACGTCAGTGGCAGCTACTGTATGAGCTCCACAAAGAGAAAGAGAAGGGATAAGAGAGATGAGAGGAGCGGAGAACTTCTTGATGTGCTGTTGATGTCGGCGCTTCACAAGATTGCAACGCCCGTAGACACGCCCCTTTTATGCCCCCATTGGGGCATTGAAAGTGCATCTAAAGTGAGTCGGAGTCTGAGTCTCTGTCTGTTGACTGTGCCATATTTTGCGCTTATTAAAGATTTTTAAATACAGTAATTTGGCCTGAACTGGCCAAGAAGTTGTAGACTGCTGGCTAATTTATCAGGGATTCGTCATGGCGTCATGTGGCTAATTTGGTTTTAAGAATTATGAAAAATCATGCTGCTAATTGTCAAGAAATCCTTTTAAGCTGCTCTCGAAGCCAATTATAATTACAAGTCAGTCCGCTCTCCTTAAACACAATTGATAATTGTTTGTGCACAATTATGGATACGAGCAAATTTATGCAAACAATTCGCAGTCGCCGTCTCTGTCTCTGTCCCAGAATAAATCTCTATCTCAGTATGCGTCGCTGTCTCAGTGTTGCACATGACAAAGCCAATCAAATCTATATAAAAAAGCCAACATATTTGTGCAACTTGTCATTGAACCGATTGTTTCGGTTTGTACTTAAATGTGAATGTTGTTTAATGTGCCACAAAGCAAAAAGGGTATATCAACTATGCTGTTGGCTTTGAAATTATCTGATATATATATTTACTTTATATCTTTAATGTATTTTCAATTTTATTCTTTATATTTTCAATAAGATATTTTTTCTTAAATATATCTATCACTAAATTTGATACGTTAATTGTATATGATTTGATATGATACAATACAAACATATTTTTAAATATTTTAAGCTCTTATAAGTATTTTAAAAAATATATATATGTTGTAATTTGTGTGTAAATATTATAAAAAATTATTACATTTTTATAGGTATTTTTGAATTTAAATTTTTAACCTTTTTTATTGTTTATTTATCTTTAATCTTTTTTGAGAATAACTTAAATTTTATCAAACTTTTATCTTTATGTATAAAATTAAAATAAATAAAAGTGTAATACGAATAAGTTATAATTTTTTCCAAGTATTTTTAAAATTTAATTTTTTTTTATTTCTTAAATTTTTTTTTTTTAATTTTTTAGTGTATCACAAAGTCTTCAAGTTGATATTTAATTTAAATTGATGATTGTTTGTATTGAATTATAGTCAAATGCACTTGAGAATTAACATTTGGAATGCGCTAACAACTCTGGCCAGGTTGGCATTTAATTGAATTGGCAACATACTTATGCAAATGCCTCAGACTCTCTGGACTGGCCACCAAACGAGGCACATGCAACAAACGCCTGATGATTTGCATAGAATGACGCGAATTTCGAGATTTTGTTTTGTTTCTGTTTTTTGGTCAACTTGATTTGCATTGCGAAGGTTGAAAAATGTTGCGTAAGTCCAAAAAGAAGTAATGTATCTGACGGATGCGAGCGAAGCGATAAATTATGATGAGAATTAAAATAATTTACAAATTAAAGAGCAGAAATTACATTAAAATGAGCCAGAAATGTGAGTGCAACAACAACAACAAAAAGCGGTGATGCATCCGCCAAGGCTTTCCAAGAAAGAAAAGCCAATGTTGCCCCGTTGTTGACTGACTGACTGATGTTAATAAGGCGTCTCATAAATTATCAGCGAAACGTGCTGAGACGACTCTGTAGTTGCAACTGCACAGAGAGAAACTCGAACTAAGTATATTCGATAATTAACATTTGAACTTCATATAAGTACGAATTACTAATAATGAGCATATAAATTCTTTAACCAAGTACTAACAATCTTGACATAAGTCCAACGAATCTTAAATCAAGTAATAGTTCGAGATTCAGCTTTGACTCACAGATCAAATTCGTAAAAGCTTGAATCAACTTCTTTTATTCTTATATGTTTTTGCATTCGCTTGCTTACAATTCCCAAATGATTCCGGCTTGTTTGCTACGAGGATCAGTTTGACTAACACTGAAAGCTTAAGACTATAACTCACAGAATAATTTCTGTAGTCAGTCTTAATTTTTTTTTCATGAAACCTATTTTAAGAACATTTTGTACAAACAAATCAATATTATAAGATTTTAATTTTACTCTGCTAAAATCAAGTGAAAGCATATACACTGGCGAACATAATTATTGATACAGCAAACATTTTGAGATTTGGGGGCTTAATTGTTCCCCTATCGTTAACAAATTGGTATCAATGGAAAGGTCACTTAAATTCCGTTTGAATGATATACAACTTTCCTTAACCCATTAAGTACCCTTCGAAAATTTCGAATATATGTAAAAGTCAATTTTCGAAACTTTTTTCCTCGATTTTTTAACAAAAATTTTTTGATGCAAAAAAATTCTTTAAACAATTTAAGGAGTGACTGCAAAAAAAATTTTTCAAAAATATTTTTGCTAGTATTTTTTTAAATTTTTTGAAAATCCTAAAAATGACCATTTTAACCCCTTTTTCCTACTTTTTACATAAAAAGTGCCTTTTTAGCAATTTTCAAAAAATTATAAAAAATACTAGCAAAAATATTTTTGAAAAATTGTTTTTGCAGTCACTCCTTAAATTGTTTAAAAAATTTTTTTGCATCAAAAAATTTTTGGTAAAAAATCGAGGAAAAAAGTTTCGAAAATTGACTTTTACATAAATTCGAAATTTTCGAAGGGAACTTAATGGGTTAAGGAAAGTTGTATATCATTCAAACGGAATTTAAGTGACCTTTCCATTGATACCAATTTGTTAACGATAGGGGAATATGTTCGCCAGTGTAAAGTTTTCACACTCAGTTGCTGAATTTAAAAGAAATTGAATCAACATTGATTTGTACTAAAATCAAGTACGTTTTAAAAATAATTTTAAAGTTTAAAAATACTAAAATACTAAGATTTCGAGCATAAAATATCGTACTTTAAATAATAAACTACTTATACTTTTTGATCTGATTGGGTTTTTCTGGGTTTTATCCAATATATAATTTTGTATAATTTTAAAAGATTTTTGAATACTTCCAGACTTTTAATTTTTTTATTTTTTATTATTTCAGTTAATTTAAAATTTAATTTTAATAAATTTAATATTACTTAACTTTTTATATTATTTAAATTAACTACATTAATTTTGGTCAATTGTACTTAGTTGACATTAAATAAATAAAAAAAAAACGTAAATATCAAAATACTTGACTTAAGTAATTTCAAACTTAGTGAGCAATAAAATTCGAAATGTGGCGTTTTAAGTAGGAAATACTTGACTATTTTTCTCTGTGTAGCAACTGGCAACTTGCAGCCTGAGCTTGCCACATCGACATTGCGTCTGTCTGCGTCTTCCTCCGCGTTTTCTGTTCTTGTCTTGACATATGCAATGGCGCGCACAAAAAAATTTACATTGCATTTAGACGGATGCGACAAGGTAGCTGAAGATCTTCCACAAGATGATGACGACAAGAGGGAGGAGTGAGAAGAGTAGGAGAGAGAGAGAGGGGAGATTGCAACTATTAACGTGACAATTTGTGATTTGTGCCTTGGCTCGACCGACTCTTTGGTATTTAGAATTTGTCTTTGTACGCATCCTGTTTGTCACAGCGCGAGATGGAAACCAACGTCATCTTGTTTGTGGCTGACGATGACTGCATTTAGATTACGGAATTATTTAAAATATTTTATTATAAACATCCATCTACCCATCTCTGTCTCTGAATGCCAGCTGTGCGTTGTCCAACTTAGCGGGGTATTAATTATATATAAATTATTCAAAAGTTTTGCGCTTAATTGATGTGAAAACTGCAGCTGAAAAAATCCTGGAAATTTTCTTTTTTAACCAGTCACAGCGCTAGACAGCGCACACAAGCGCCATCTAGCGTGCAGTCGTTGAACTAACTATAAAAAAATGGGGTTGTAAGTGTTCTAAATTATTTGCTTCCATTTATGCAAAGCAGAGTTCCATTGGAAATGAAAGGGTTGCATTTTGTGCCGTTTTTTTAGAAGGGTTGTTAAAGCGTTTCAAGCATTTTTTAGCACTCAACCTTTCAGTCGCATATTGTGGTTGGAATGATGAAGTTCAACGAAAGGAAAAATTTTGGAAAAAATTACATATTTCTGCGGAGAAATAAATTTAGAGAGGCAAATGTTGCAGGAATCATAAGAAAAAGTGCAATGGAAGATCGTTAAAACAAAGTTTGACTAAGTTAAAGTTTAGAAATTTTACTTAACTTTAAATAATTATGAATATTTTTTAGGTAATGACTCTTGACGATTTAGCAATGGTTTTTCAGGAGCTCGCTCTTGGATGGAAATGGTAATTAAGAAGAAAAACTAAATATAAAGTATAAGTAAAGCTAACTGAACGATTGCAAAAACCTCAAAGCCCCAAAGAGCTAGACGCATCAAATTTGGTATGCAGGCTTATGAGCCAGTAAATTACATGTATTTCCCAGTGCTAGAAGAATAGAAATAAATAGCTAACAGTTTATTACGATCCATGCCTTAATCTTATTTTATATTTCCAGTAACTTATTTACAGCGAACTTTTTTAATTAAGCCTTATGAAGGTACAAAATTCAATCTTCCCTTCATTCTGAACTCAATTATCCAAGTATTCAGCCTTATTATTCAAATTAACTCAAAAGTCAACACAAATATGCCCTGCCACGAAACTGTGCCACACAAACAATAACAAGGGGCACACTTGATCCAGCCCAAAAAATAAAACCCAAATCTTTTTAATAAGTGTGCATTGTTTGAACACGCGCTCAAGAGATCAATTTAAATATTTTGTTAACTGACTTTGGTCAAAACTTGGCCACGCTTCTGACTGATTTGAAAGCTTAGTGCGTCGAAATCTTTAAGCAGCGGATTTTAATTCCATTTTTTTTTTGGCATATCATTTCCGTTTTGTCCCAAACCCAAACCCAATTCCAATTCCAAATCCCGAGACTGTAGACAAGGCAACTTGACAAATTAGACAAATAGAAAACATGTCAAAGAACTGAGCTGCATGCTCAATTAAGCCGCTTGCCAGTCGAACATCAACATGATCAACATCAACAGCAGCAGCAGCAGCAGCAGCAGCAGCAACTGAGATCAGCCAACAGTCGACAGTCTGCAAGTGTGATAGACTATCAAAATACCCTGTTGTGGAAATTGATACAATTGTGGAATTATTTCAAAAGAGGACTTTGAGAGCTAGTGTATTTAAAGCCATTACTTCAAAAATAAATAAAGTATTGAATTCGTTTAAATGTGTGTAACAGGGAAAGGAAAGGATCTCCGTATATGTATATTAGGGTGTCCCTTATTTGGTCAAAGTCAATATTTTTAAACGCATACGGGCTAGTTCTGTTCATTAGGTCCTAAAGCACTCAGAAATAAATTTTTACCTCAATCGGAGTATGATAACCCGTGCCGACTTGGATCGGAAAATTTAAAAATTATATGGGACAAAAAAAATTGTTTTTTATTTTTTTAATTTTTTATTTTTTTATTTTGTTTATTAGGTCCTAAAGAACTCAAAACCAAGTTTTCACTTTAATCGGAGTACGATAACCCATTCAAATTTGCATTAAAACATGAAAGAACAGTGTTTAAAAACTGATTATACATTTTTCGATGATTTTTCATGTTTCGATGCAAATTTGAATGGGTTATCGTACTCCGATTAAGGTGAAAACTTGGTTTTGAGTTCTTTAGGACCTAATAAACAAAATAAAAAAATAAAAAATTAAAAAATAAAAAAATTTTTTTTGTCTTATATAATTTTTAAATTTTCCGATCCAAGTCGGCACGGGTTATCATACTCCGATTGAGGTAAAAATTTATTTCTGAGTGCTTTAGGACCTAATGAACAGAACTAGCCCGTATGCGTTTAAAAATATTGACTTTGACAAATAAGGGACACCCTAATGTATATCATATATAATCTTGATCAATGCCTAGATCTCAGACAATATAAGAGCGCAGATCAAAATTTTTTTTTTAAATTTTGACCCTGCCCCAACAACCACACAGTTTTAAAAATATTACATTTTTTGGTTATTTACGTTATCTATTATTATAAGCTCACATGCTACTTAAGCGCAATCATATTGTGCAATCAGAAACGGTAGTAATGGCTGGTTTAAGTTTTTAGGCAATGCAAGAGCCAAAAAGTATGCTATACAAAATATTTTATTTAGATTTTAATAGGTAACGGATATCCTATAGTCAGGAAAATTGTCAATATCCTTTCCCGCATGTTAAATATGTATTTTTCTTCTTTAATACTAGTGCTCCAACTTCAACTTAAGTTCTTGGATACTCAGACAAAATTGGTGTGGTCCAGAAAATTATTCCTATGGATTGATATGCTGCAGATACCTTTATATAATCAGTTTTGTTTCATATTCCTCTAGCTTGCTATTATGATTTTAAAGTTTTACCTTTCTAATCTATATTTCCTTTCTCTTAATCAGCGGTGGGCACGCAGTGGCTCCGGAAGCAGCGGCTGCTCCTAACTTGGGTAAAGTCAAATAGGGTTGTTGTTGTTAATGTTGTTTAAATGCTCCCGAATTCAGATTTCGTGCCCACTGCTGCTCTAAAAAATAGAGCTCCCACACCAACTCAGTTGCTGACAAAAATACCCTGTAAAGATTTTAAGTTTTAGTTTATAATTTCATTTCTTAGTCAGTTTTTGACTAACGTTCCCTTAAATTCAATTCCATGCTTTAAAAGATCTCTCCTAATCTTCAATACTCTTTCATTTTTCTAAGAAACAATCTACCCTATATAACGCCTGTTTATTACGTAGTATAGCCGTCAGCCACATGACATTCAACTATGCCACGTCACGTTGACTGCGTAAGACCAGAAACCAGGGGCCTAGAGTTTCTTTGGCCCCTCGGGGCACAACGCTAATTAGAATAAAGCCGACGCGTTCGTTGAAAGCCCAATGAATGAATGAATGAAAAACTGTTTGTTCATGGCTTAAACGCAATTAACAATTAACCGACGGCCGACGCAGTATAACAACGAAAATAATAAAAACATTTAAATTCGTTTAATTTCACAGCTTCGCGATATTGATCGCAATGATCACAATGGAAATGGCCGAGTCATGTTCATGTTCGAGGCCCAAAGGCGATCGACGACGTTCGATCCAATCGATTGTGAAAGGTGAAAAAAAAGCTGAAAAGGTGCGTCTTGTGGCTTCCGTTTTCAGGTTGTGGCCCCAATAGAATTCAAACACCTCGTCAGCCAGACATCTGTCTGTCTGTCTATCTTTTTACCTGTCTATCTGTCTGTCTGTCTCGGTCTGGGGCTGGTAATCAAAATCCTTTTATAGCATTTACATAGCAGCACATACAAACTAAGCAATGCCTGCCCATTGGCTGGACTTGGGCAAGTTTATAGCTATTTATTTCTTCGTTTTTTTCCTGCTCTTTTACCTCGGAGTTAGTCAGTGGACACTGGCCAACAGATAGACTAGAGAGAGGGGGGGAAAACTGCTTGGCAGCAGTTGACAGCCAACACACACTGATCGTGGGAAAATGATCGATTTCATTGCTCTGCGATTTGGGAGAGTTTGAGTTGCAGTTGCCGTTGAAGCTGCAGTTGAAGTTGCCGTTGACCACACTTAGAGAAATAATTAAAGTACGCTTTGGGATTCATTGTAGTCTGTAAAAGATCAAATTATTCTAGTTGAGCTTTACAAAATTTTTGAATTTATTCCAAAATGTAATTATAGTACAAAACATTCTCATATTTAAATTAGTTTCAATCTTGATATGTACTAGTTTATTTACATACAAATTGCGCAAATAACTCAATATAATACCATTTAATAATGTCTTTTGTTAGTTACAGCATTTACATAAATGTAAGATATATTGCTTGGTATTCCGATATTTCTAAAGAAGTTTATTCTTTATTATTTTACAGACTTTTTACAGACTTTAAAACTTTTGATTTTAATTTATTTTGACCTTTTTGGTACAAATTTAAATTTTTAAATTATTAATTTAAATTTAATATCATATAAAGCTATTTAGTTTTATTTAAATTCCTTTAAGTACTTTTGGTGAACTGGTCTTAGTTGACATTAAATTAATAAATTAATTGTTTATAATTATGATGGAGTTTTTTAGCGGCTAGAATAAGTTGAGAATTTTTAGGCGCAAGAATGAAAAATAAAACTAAAACAGATTTTTTCATAATAAAATTTAAAAATATTAGTCGCAACAATCTCTTTAAATTTTATAAAAAAAACTTTAAATTTAAATACGAAAACAATTAATTTTTGAATGGCATAACATATTTTTCTAAGTGCACTCGCATCATCAGCGAATGGATCATTACGGTCCAAGCTTTGAATCGGGTCTAGATACATGACATCGAACAAGCCCGGCTAACTGCCAACAGCCAACTGGCAACTGGCAATTGAAACGTGTTCATAAAGCAATTTTCGTCTTTTTACTTATTTCTTTTTTTAAAACGTCTTATAACATAAGTTGTCTTTAGCATTTAGTCAACTTGTTTAGTTGTTTGTTTTGCTGTGAAAACCATTTGACAGATTGTTGCCATTTTGGTGGAGGCTGCTTTTGAATATTGATTACATCTAATGTCTTGGCCGTGAATAATAATTTGATTAGCAGCTAAAAATTGCAATGCTTTAGCTTTATTTATGAAGACTTTTTAATTATACTTAATGTGGGAAAATATGTCGACTAATATATATTTTTTTTCGCACATTTAGAATATCCATAATATATTAAATGAATACAAAAAATTTTTTTTTAGTTTATGTCTTTGAAGCGCCTTATAAAGCTAGTTGAATTTTGCCTTGTTCTGGTATTTATTTAATATTAATTGCATTCTGAATTTCATAAGCTGTGTGTTTATTGATTGTTTATTGTTTTAATTAATTTTTTCACTTTACTGATTTATTTTTATTTATAAATAAAGCTCCTATAGCTCTATTTCGAATGAAATCAATTATGATATTCATTTTCGTTTTTTATTTGATCGCAGGCAACTCGTCTAACTAATGCCAAAAACGGATTAAATGGATTAACGTGCGACGCCTCCAAGGAGCAAAAAACTTGAAATGTCCAAGCAACTGCCAGAGTTGTCGAGTTGTGCGAGAAAATTATTATGCAGCAGCAATTACTCGCCAATTGTCGTCACAATCAGAGAAAAAAAGCCAAAGAACTGAAGAGAGAAAAACTTGCCAGCTGAGATGTGCTTTCAAAAAGGCGATAATCCAGACAACGACTATCGCCAAGTGGAAGTTGAAGAATGGAGTGTGGAGAGTGAAGGAGTTTCTTAGACTGCCAACGGTTCTATGTTGGCCCCCTGGTCTTGTTATGACCAAAAGCAGCCAACACTAAACAGCCAACGAGGTGATTATTTTTATTATAAATATGCGTTTATTGGCGTGAGGAAATGTCTCAGCCAGGAATCGTAACGGCTATAAGTTTTATAAAAAATAAAACAAATAGAAACCAACGATTATTTTAAATTTTTTTTATTGAATATTGCTAAATAAAACTTATTTAAATAAATAAAAATTGAAAAATCTAATAAAAACTGAAAATAAAACTTAGTTTTCAGTTTGTATTTAAAAGTTATACCATATTTTTAATTAGCAATTTTTAAAATTAAAATTTAAAAAAAATTTTTTTTTAAGACTATTAAATATAAAAAAAAAATGGATTTAAATATCTTTGCACGAAGTTATAACACTTATTTAAGGTATATATTTTATACATTAATTAGCAAGCAATTTTTCAAATTAAAATTAAAAATAAAATTTTTTTTTTTAAATATTGTAAATATCAAAAATAAAAATTTGATTTTAAATATGTTTGCACGAAGTTATTATGCTTAATTATGTATTTATTTTAACATGCAACTTTTAAAATTTAAGTTCATAATAAACAATTTTATTAAATTATTTCAAATACAGTCGAACTTCCCTAACTCGAACTTCCCTAACTCGAAGTCTCTCTAACTCGAACAAAATCGAGTGGCAATACTAGGCAAATTTAATACAATTCTACTTCCCTAACTCGAAGTCTCCCTAACTCGAACTTTTTTCGTGGATAATGGTGATTCGAGTTAGGGAAGTTCGACTGTATATAAAAAAAAAAATAAAAATTTAATTCAAATATTTTTTTGCACGAAGTTATTAAATTGATTTAAGGTATTTATTTTATACATTAATAGAAAGGTAATGATATTTTTGAAATAGGCTCTTCCGTTCAAAAGATCCAGATATCAATTTAAATTCTTACTAACAACTTTTGTAATAGAAATTTAAAAATAAATTTAAAATTGCAAATCAGTTTTAACATCAATTTTTAATATAAAAATAAAAACCTAAAAATAATAAAAAACATAAAAATTTAAAATAAAAATATATCCCGTTCCTGTAAAGTCCTTTCAATAAATACGTATGTGCAATTTCCTTAATAACCCTATAATTTTTTTAGTGCTCGACTTTTTTCCGACTCATATGCAATTCCTGGTTTCAACTTCAGCAACAGCTTCTGCTCCCTGGGGAAGACTTCTGCAAGCTGAGCGCAGTGAGTGCATAAAATTTCATAAACACTATTGAAAATGATTCTAAAATCTTCGTTGTTAACATCTTTTGCAGTTAACTGAAATGTGAGGCCAACTTAAATGTGTCGGCCAACTGGCCGAACATTGTGCTAATGACGACGACACCTTCAATGAAGGCGACAACAATCTTTTAGACGTTGTCACTTTTGGTACCTCCTTCTCCCTCCCTCTCCACGTTCCCCACCCCCTTCTCTTCGCTCCTTTGCCATTTATCAAGCATGCAACGTAACTCAAGCATCCCACTAATTTTGCCATATAAGTCCAAGTGGTACGAACAACAGCAACGGCAACGGCAATCGAATAGTGGCAACAACAGCAACAACAAAGGCAACAACAACGGCAACAACGTCTTTGATTTGTTGGCCAACTTGGCGCTTGTCGTACAACATTTTTGCAGGCCGTGCAACGCCAAGACATGAATTTTGGCCATTTCTATGTCCATTTAGCATTCAAAGCAACTTTGCCGACAAAATGCATAGATAATTTTAACACTCAACTAACTTGTATCATCATCATAGCCAAAATGTCACTCGGCTTACATAAAAATAATAAAGTTGATTATTTTAGTTGTCAGTTAAAGTTTAACTCATCAAAAAGAAGATGAAAGCAGAAAGTATTTTTCAAAATTATAACAGATAAATAAAATATAAATATAATATATAATATAAATTTAATTTAATTTAATATCTGATTAAGTTCTTAATTTTAATTTAGTTTTCTAAAAGTGCTTTTGGTTAAAGAAATAAATAAATAAGTGTAAAAATAATTACATAAATTAATAAATATTTATGTATACATAGTACATAAAACTGAGCTTCCTTGAAATAAATGAAAATATGAAAGAAATAATAATAATTATTATGCAGCTATTATATTAATTATAGTAATTAAAAAACAAATATAAAATAAGACTTTGATAATGTGTATAAAATCCGTCGCTTAAGGAACAATCTGTATTGATATTTACAATAGTTTTTCAAATGTTTTCCATATTTTGTACAAATAATTTTACATGCAGAATCAGTTGGCAATTGATATTTAAGAAACGCATTGGTTTTAACATGATTTAACCCATAATTTTTCAATGACAAATATTTTTAATAATAATAATGTTTCGAATATATATTTAAGAATGATTAAATAATTTAGTTTCATTCAACAGCTTTCCAACTATTTTCTCACATTCTATATAAATCACAATTACCATTTGACTACATGGAAAATTAACAGCGTACGTTTATTAACTGAATCTATAGATATATCTACATACAACTTACGAAACATCAAATGCAATTACAGTGCACACTGGGCGGAATTGCCCGTTTTTTGGCAAAAACTCTAATCTTAAAGCTAGAAACTTGAAACTTGGAGAATTTCCTATTCATATTATTTGTGAATTTTGAATTTTTTTTTTTAGATTTGGACCATGCTTTCACCTCCCCCTCCCACTACGACTATGAAAAAAAAGTTTAATATATTTATATAAAATCGTAATGTAAAGCTAGAGACTTGAAAACTGGCATGAATATTAGTTAGGCTAAAGTACAATTTATAATTTTTTCGGTTTTTTAGTTGGACCTAAAAAAAATGGACCTCCTTTTCGCTTTTTCCACGACTCATTGAAAAATGTATTTTTTTTTTTAAAAAGCTTCAATATAAAGGAAAATATTTCAAACTTTGCATGATTGCTAATCAGACTAAACTAGAATTTATAATTTTCTTTGTTTTTTCATTTGACCATGTTCCTACCCCCCTCCCCATCTAACACCTGGGAAATATCCAATTTTCAAGCATAAAAACACACCTACTTCTACTAAAGTATTTCGAAAAACCGCAAAATTCCGCTTATGATTTAAACTCTACATAAATATATACATAATAATGCATACTACCACATAAGCACTTTTTATAATCCACGTTCATCTTGCTAGATATACTCCACGAAACACAGCTATATTGAGGTTAGATTCGACAAAAATTATGGTTTATTAACAACATTGAAAACATAACGAAACAAAAGCACATATAATTAAACACATATACAACTCTTTTCTACACACCTTGGTGATTATTTTCCATTTTAAACTATTTAGATTCTTCAAACCGTTTAAAAATGGGAGACTGACAAACAAATTTGAAATTTTCATATCGGACCACATGCAGACACCGCATGTCTCAAACAGCTGAGTTTGAAGGACTGGTGTTAAACGAGTGTTGCATAATAAAATTTAAATTTATTGTTTTCGATGAGGAGGGACAATTACTTACTGAAAAAAATATTATAACCATAAACATATTATAAAATAGAGTTTAGACTTTTTGCCAAAAAACGGGCAATTCCGCCCAGTGTGCAGTGGCTGGAGATTATTTACTCTCCCACTTTAGAGATGCATTCGATTTAAACTAAACTGTTGAAATGCCTCATCAATTGTTTGATTAAGTGCAGCACAATAACAACAACAAAAGTAACAACTGTTGAACGCATCTACTGCAATATTTATAATTTTCCAAATTAGAGATTCCCTCAATTTTATTTTCGAAATTAATAATTTGTTGATCTAGAGATATGAATATAGAAAATTAACTGGCGCCAAACAGTTTGGAAATCTTTGAAAGTAATTAGAGTTGTTGAGATGCATATCGAAAAGTTGTTTGTAAATGTTTAAATACTGCTCGATCATCTAAGTAATTTGTTAGCAGAGGGAGGAGCCTAAATCTCAATGAAAAGATTCAAAAACTTGATCAACACTTGCAAGGCAACTTGGAATTGGAATTGGATTCGTTTTGAGATCGTTTATGGGGCGGAGTCGAGTTACGAGTTACTCGTATTTTATGCTAATTGAATTTGTTGTTTTTATTGCTTGGCATTTTTATCACGTATTTAAGAGTAGACAACAGTGATGGAAAAAATAATAGAAACGAAAGTCATTTTGAGATTTTAAACAAGTTTTGAATAATATGATAAAAAGCTGCTGTGCATGAAAATATGTATAATTTCGTTGTTTTAATAAATTTTGAAACATTGCAAAATAAAAATTTATAAAAATAAATTAGAATTATTTTGTTAATCTCAATGACTTAATTATATACCAATAGAAATTTCAAGTTTTTAAATATACAGATTGGCTCAAAAGATATTCAAGATCAAATTCTAATATTTAAAATAAAAATTGAGAAATATCTTTTACTTTATCTTTTAAAATTAAAATAAGCAAATAAATTTTTACTAATATTTTTTATTGAAAATTCAGATAAATAAGATTACTTATATTTATGTAAAAATTAATATTTAACTATTTTTTTTCATAATTGTATTTTTTTGATTGAAAATTACAAGTTAAAATAAAATAATTTAAAAGTTTATCCTGTTTCCAGGATCCTGCATCTTAAATTTGCATTCCTAAGATTTTTCCATTCATTTAAACAATTTTAATCTGGCTTGATTTTTTTGAACTCATAACTGTTGTTGGCGATTCCTGGTTTCTATTATTTGAAACTAAATTTTGAATCAAATTCACTCTGGCGCCACTCGACAGTAGTGTTGATTAATTACTTACATGACTGTAAATGTTTGCTTAAAAAACAATTAAAATGCGAGCTCGAAACTAATTGAAATTTTCATTATAATTATTATCATAATAATCAAGCAAAAGTCTGGCCTAAAGACAATCACGCCAACGCCTCATTTGTAATGGTCCAACTCCACAACTTGGCCAACAATTTGCCCAAAGGCTAATTGCCAAGACTCTCTTTTGTTTTTACCCCATGTATATTTCATGTCTACACTTTTTCTTTTTACTTTTTAGCAAGTGCAATTGCAGTTGCGTTGCGACAATTAAAGTTGGCTAACTTTTGTTTTTCTGCCTTTTGCATAATAGCGCAATTTGACAACCGTCGCCTTTAAGCCATAGACACTCATTAAAAGTGCCAGCAACTGACAACTGACAGCCCCTTTCAAATACCTTTTAATGCACTCATTTGAATTTCAATTAAAATGCTAAATTGCTAACTGGCTAACTTGGCTTAATGGCCTTAACTAGACTTTGACTTTAGCTAAAGTGCGTACAAGATAAATGCAGCTCAAATTGCGTGCTCAAAGTGTGAACTGTAATATTTGTTGGCCATTTTGAGAGTTTTGTGTGAATTTCACAGCTACCAAATGACACGAGAGCTGAGAGTGTTGAGAAGACTTTAAAGATCGTATATAATTATATTAAAAACATTGTATTATTATTTTATTCTTGAGGTAAATGGAAATGAGATAATAATTAAGTAGATGGGATAACTTCGCTTAGAGGCAATTAATTATGTGGAAAATATTATTACAGGAATATATTAATATTCAAAGCTATCTTTTTTACAGATATTTTTTAAATAATTTTAATAAATCGTTTTGAAGAATTCCCAAATATTTTCTCAAAATTTGCAAAATGACTCGAGAGCTGAATGTGTTAAGAAGATTATATTTGTTTTAATTTAAAACATCGTATTTTAATTTTAATTTTATTTTTAAGATAAATTGATTAATTTTATGTCATTTAATTATGTGGACAATTTTTACAATGACAGCATACATATTTAGACCCCGTACTTTAAAAAAGTAAAGGGGTCTATTAACTTTGTCACAAAAAAAATGTGCGTAACAGGCAGAAGGAGGCGTGGCAGACCCCATAAAGTATATATATTTTTAATCAGCATCAACAGTCGAGTCGATATAGCCATGTCTGTCTGTCCGTCTGTCCGTCCGTCCGTCTGTAAGAGCGCCTAGATCTCAGAGACTATAAGAGCTAGAGACTCCAAACTTGGTATGTAGGTTCGTCTATATTAAGAGCAGATCGAGTTTGTTTTAGATTTTGATCGGACCACTATATCATATAGCTCCCATTGGAACAATCATTTGAAAATCAAGTCTTAGTATGGAAAACTTTTTTGCTGTTTGAGATACTTCAACCAAACTAACAGAATATGCATAAAAGATGGTCCCATACATACTGACCAAATTTGATTGAAATCGGATTACTATATCATATAGCTGCCATAGGAACGATCAGTCCAAATTAAGTCTTAGTATGAAAATCTTTTCTGCTGTTTGAGATATTTCAACCAAACTGACAGAATATGCATAAAAGATGGTCCCATACATACTGACAAAATTTGATTGAAATCGGATTACTATATCATATAGCTGCCATAGGAACGATCAGTCCAAATTAAGTCTTAGTATGAAAATCATTTTGTTGTTTGAGATATCTTTATAATAAGTACGGGTCTCCGACAGTCGAGTATCGCTCGACTGTAGCACCGCCGACTAGTTTTTTAATGATATTTATTATTAAATTTAATAAATAATTGTGCTGATTTTCCCAATGTCTGCTTCCATGATTAATGAAAACTTTTGTGGCCAAACTATGCTGTTGAAAGCAATTCCCTTGTTAACTTGCAAATGTAAATACAATTCATTAATCATTGCTGCATTTATTAATCTATTTTAAATTCGAAATTCCATTACAATATTTAATTGCAGTTATGCGTTTGAGTTAAGAGCTTTTGTTGGTTTAACATGTGGAAATGAAAGTCATAAAATTGTGCAAATAATTGCGAATTAAAATGCGTGCTGTAAAAGCTTAAATAAAAACTAGAAATGAAATTCTTAGAAATTTTCTATGGCATGTAAATGGCCATCATCAAATCAGTCAGTTTATGTTAAACAAAACTAGCATCGCGTATTAGCCATAAAGCATAAGTTGGCCAAGCAATTGTATCTGTATCTGCAAATGTATCTGTAGCTAAGAGAGTGAGTATCTTTCGGTTTTGTGCGTGTCAGCAACTCTGTTTGTTTGTATCTTTGTCCCTCTCTCTGTTTTGGACTTCTCTTGTGGCAGCTACTGTGGCAACTTCATGGTGCAGTGGCACTTGGCCAACCAGAACGGCCGCCTATGAAGAATTCTGCCATAAATCATGGCCATTAAACAAAAAAAAAAAGTAATAGAGAAGACCCAGAGACAAGACAAGCGGTACTTGGAGTCCCCATCATTGGAAAAGCTTTGCGGAAGCATTTTCCTCTTTCCACGTTTCTTATAGCCAGACAGACATTGCCATAGCTTTGATTGATAATGATGTGTCAATAATGTGTTTGCAATTTTATGCTGAACGAGCGCCAAACGAGCCTCAAAAAATGCGCTGAAAAAACTGAAAAAATTTTAGATCCTAATGGAAAATTGATCAAATATGAGATAAGTTGGAAAAGAAACTTGATGTATTGAATAGATTTTTTTGGAAATGTAAAGTATGCCAGTAAAACGTTTCGGAATGTGATGTAAAGAAAAGTAAGGAAATTATGTGACAGCAAAAGAATAAAAAAGGCAAAGAGAATAAGAAAAAGAAGCGCCGAGCATGAATGAAAAGAAAGGTTAAGCCAGTAAAACGTTGAAGAATGTGAAAATAAGGCAAGTGAAAAAAGTTAGTGGCAGTCAAAGAGTAAAAATGGCAAAGAAAACAAGAGAAAGAAACGACGAGAAAGAAAGAAAATATAGGTTATGCCAGTAAAACGTTTAAGAATATGATGTAAAGAAAATGTCAAAAAATTAAGTAACAGCAAACGTGTGAAAATGGCACTGAGAATAAGAAAAAAAAAACGGGGAGAATAAAAGAAAAGATAGCTTATGCCAGTAAAACGTTTAAGAATGTGAAGTAAAGAAATATGACGAAATTAAGTGACACCTAATCAGTTAAAATTGCAAAGCAAATAAAGAAAAGGTGAGAACTGTAAGTTAATTTAGGTAAAACGTTTAAGAATGTAGTGGAAGGTAGAAGCGAGAAAGAGCTATAGATATTATGAATTTAACAACATGAGAAATAAGGAATAGAGGGGAAAAAGTCAAAATATAGATATATAAAATCATTTTAAAAAATGACATCAACATATGAATCACATTTACTCAACGGATTAAATTCAAGGCTAACGTAAGCAAATTAATTCTTATCTTAATTATGAACAAATAGACAGTTTATATAAAGTCCGATTTAATACCAAAAAAAAAGCCAAGAGCCAAGAGTCAAGGAGCCATGACGACAATGTCGGCAACATTTGAATGGCCAAGTTAGCAATGTATGGAATTTGGCCAACGCATTCAAATTGCCAACAATCTGCCCCGCTTGGTGGTCGATGATCGTCGCTGGTCGCTGCTCGATGATCGTCGGTGGCACAAAGAGCGAGAGATGAGAAAAAATACCGCGAAATGCAAACGACAGGCTAATAAGCCCAATTGGACAGCTTGGAATGCCATCGATCGCTGCATATGGTAAACAATTGTTGGCCACATTATTATGCACACACAGGCAGACCCGTTGACAGCTTCCTTAAGCCACAAGACGGCAAATTGACCAAGCGACTGAGAGACTGAGAGTCAAAAGTTGAGCCACAAGCCACTGAGCCACTGAACCAACGAAGCACCGAGGAATCGCTTGGCTCATTCACTTAATTGCTCGCGGAATTGTGTCAGCGGATAAAATCAAAAGCAAAATCTACACAGATCGTGCGTACAGATACAGATACATTTACAGATACAACAAAGGCATTGTCTTTTTTTATACTACTAAATCAAAACTGATCGGTTGAGCATTTTAAAACTTGCCACAACTTGAACTGAGATGAGTCTCTGACTTTGTTCAAATCTCCTTCGATTAATTGTTGATTAATTTTTTTGTGTGTCCAGTTCCAGATCGAACAGCGTGAGAACATCAGTCAAAACTTGACTTTGTCTTAAGATCAACTACTTCGAGTATATTGTGAGAGTATCTGGAAGACCATAAAAGGAGCCATTTTCAATGCTTTCAGATAGTTTACTGGATATTAAATTTATTGCTTATTTTTTGTTTAGAAAAAAAGATGTATCTTTAACTTCGGTATGTCAATTAATCTTACTGAAAATAGAAAATATTCACATATTTTATTATGAAAAATATAGAATTTAAAAATTCTTTGTTTTTAATATTTTTTTCATAATATATTTGATAAAAATTTGTATTTGTTCTTAAAAAAAGGTATAGCACTAAATTATGAAGTTCATTAGATAACAAATTTAAGAAAAATTTAAAAGTAAATTTGTGAATGTTTTTTTTTTTTTTAAATTAATTATTTAAGACCGTGTAATATAGCTTCTCCTTTTAAAGTATTATGTAGCTATGTACATAAATAAATAGGCTCCCAAAATTATTTGAAGCTTTTTTACTTTGACTTTTAAACCTGTTATATTAAAATTATATTTAGTAATAATATATAATAGGGGTATATTGTATTTAATGAACTTATTATCAAAATAAACTATAATTTTGTTAAAAAGAATTTATTAAATAATTTTTTATAGGTTTATGACAACAATTAATAGGTAAATGGTAAGTAACTTAACTTAAAATTTCACAACGCTTAAATGACTGAAAAATATATTTATTTCTATTAATTAATTGCTATTCTCTTAAGAATTAATTGTAAATATACAAATCGAGCTGTGCCAATGGCAGCTAAGGCAAACAAGTTTACAGTTAACACCAATCCAATTGGATAAAGCGTCAAATATCCACAACTCGTACAGAATTGAGGCTTATGTGCAGGCGTAGATAAAGTATCTATGAGTAAGTAGCACGTACGCAAAGCCCAAAGCTAGAAGAGCACCGCAGCATGCTAAGCGGCTGCTCCACCTCCAATTGGATTAAACACACAAGCACAAATACAAATACAAATTCACACACACACACACATACACACACACATAAACGGCGCGCAGCGATAATCATAAATTTAAATAAAGCGAAACAAAAGCAAACCACGCAACACAAGTGCGAGCGAGACAAGCGTCTGGCTGATTTGAATAATGCGCTAGTGTGTGTGCGCGTATATGTGTGTGTGCTCATGTCGTTGGTGGAACGTAAATCAGCGCGGGTGTCGCCACTCTTGCTGTCTCTGTCACGCGCTAGAGTTTCGCACACTTGTGCAGCTTTTGTGGAACCTAAGAGAGCAAGTAAGTGATCGCAAAGTTTTTGCACTGGTATTCGTGAGAGCGGCAACAAATTGGCAAAGAGCGGGAGAGCGGCAGAGAGAGTGTGAGAGCGAGCGCATTGTGTTATCACTCTCTCTCGGGGACAGGTTGCAATTGCTCAGTGTTGCTCGCGTGTTGCATGCTCCAACGCATTGCACTGTCTGTGTGTAGATACAGATACAGATACGAATACAGATACAAGGCAATGTTGTTGTTGTTGTTGCTGTCGCCCAGTAGTTGCTGCAGTTGCCGCCGTTTGTTTATTTGCCTTTTGTATCGCAAAACTTGTTGCCGCGTTTCGTTTCGTTTCGCTTTTGGCCAGACTGCGCTTTTGATCTGCGCATCTTTAAGATACAACGTTCAGTTGAGTTTCAGTGTTTGTAACTCAAGTGCGCGCGCGCGTTACGTTTTTTTCTGATTATATATATATATAGTTTTTGCAACCAACAACAATTCGCAGTTCCCAGCGCCTACAACACGTCAAAAAAAATATAAAAAAAAAAAACTTAGCCGGTTGCCTTTAAACTTGTCCCCTCATCGAATTGTTGTAGCTTCAGTTTTCAGTTTCAAATTTTGCGCTGTGTTTTAACGACGGCATTTCGACGGTTTTCGGCCAACGCGAATATCGTTTAAAGTATCTCGTTTGTTTATTTCAACTAACAATCGCAACTGTTCAAGAGCTTGGATTGCATAATTATCAACGATACTACAGAATATAATTGCCTTGCAATTGGCAAACAATTATGAAAAGTGCGCCTAAAGTTTGTTTAATAGTTGTGAACTAAAAAAAATATATATAAACATTTGAGCTGAGGAATTATATTTTTAAAGGTAATTTAAATGCTATTTAGAGTTGTTTACATATTTTCAACATTTTTTTTGAATTTTCACAAGCACACAATTTTTTTAGACCATTTATTTTATTTGATTGTATATTTGAAAATGTCTTGAGCTGAATTTAGCTGTGAAATTTCTAGTATTTAATAAAGGCTTCAATAAGTATTACTATTATTATTTTTATGATTATTGCCCAGCATTATTCATCTATCTTTTTAGCATACGAAGTTTCGAGAAATCATATCTTATAATATGCTCTCCAATATTAATTTCAAATCGACTTGAGTAATTATAATTTTGTAGCCTGATATGACTTACCATAAACAATATTAATTTGTTGATTGTTTATGTTTTGCTGCCTGTAATCTGTAGGGAAAATTTCTCAAGAACCTCAACTATGTATTACATAGATTAATTTTTCATAGAATTTCTATTAAAAAAGCGATAAAAATATGTGCCAAAATGTTTATCACAGAATTAAAGTCCTATCAAATTTATAAGCGCGCAGATGGGAATCAAAAAAGGGGAAAGAACGCATATAGTGTGTGCCATAAGTCTAGTGTAAACAGTGTGAGCCGAAAGTACGTGTACCTGCTGCAAAGTTTACACTAAGCGAACACAAATGTTGAAGTGGCTTTCGCAATGTGGCACCAATCATAAAGTCAGTGCCCAGCACCAACAACAACAACAGCAACAACAACAACAGAAGTAACAACAAAGGGTGATAAATAATATTGAAATTGAAATAAATACAATAAACAAAACAAAAATAATGTGTAAGCAAAAAAAGCAGGAAAAAATCGATCGATTTACACTTTAAATATTGTCGTCGTCGTCTTGTTTAATGTAAATATGGCATATATATAAATATATTTATATACACATATATATCTTGGCTGATAAGCTGAGTTCGATTTGTTTTATTAGCATAACACTTGTGCGCGGCGTCAAAAGATACAGATACAGATACGCATTGAGTGCAAGGCAAGTTGTCATTGTATCTGTATCTATAACTGCAGCAGGTGTGTGTGTGTGTGTGTGTCTTGTAGTTGCAAGTGAACTGCATTTCCTTACCTTATTCAAATGCCGTTATCTGCAGCACATATATAGATACAGATACATTTACAGATACAGCTACAGATACAGATACCAGGCCATTTGCTGTAACGATCAAGTGATTGATTATTTTACTGCATGTTTGTTTGTACAATAATAAATATTTGTTGCCTCGCTGCTTAGCCTAATTAGATAAAAATGGTAACCACTGTGAGTGCTTTATATGTATGCCACACGTTGCACGTTCAAGATACTTCTACGGTGCCGTCTTTGTATCTTTATCTTGGTGCCTGCTTTCCATTTACCATATTCGGTATCTGCATGTACATGAACTGATTAGCCAGAGACGACAACGGCAAACAGTTAAAGACAACGCGACAAGTTGAGACTTATTGGAATATTTATGCATGTATCTGTGTATCTATGTCTTTAACTGTAGCTATAGCTGTAGCTGTATCTATAGCTGACAATTGCGTCGAAGCTGTTTAAAGAAATGAGTTCAATTTGTTTGTCATGCACTGATAAGACGACAGCTAGCAACCAAAAGAGGTGAAGACTTAGAGGAAGTCAAAACACCAGATAATGCTCCCTACCTATAAGATACTCTACAACAACAACAACAATCATAATAATAAGTGCGTTAACGCACACTTTGCATATCATCGACTGACGTTCGTAACAAAAAACCAATTGACACTTGAAAAACAAAATAATCAATTGGCTGACAGCACAATTTAAATTTATTAAGGGCATAACCGAAGCAGAGATACCCTAGAAATAGTATGAGAGAAAATTAATAATTCGTAGACAGAAAGAAGAATAAAATATAAAATTTATATTTTGATATTTTTCTGCTTTTTAAATGCTAAAAAACTTTCAAAAATTTGCTAAAATTTCAAAAACAATTTTTTTAATATTTTCTTCAAAAATTGTGTAAAATTAAAAGAAACAAGAAACAATTCTTATTTATTCCAAATCTCAGCTTTTAAAATATTTATTTAATTTCTGAATTATCAGATAAATTCTTGTAGAATTAATAGGACAACTCTTTGAATGATCTGATAACAAAAGTACCGAAAACAGGAAAGAATATTATTATTTTAGAAATACCTGAAAAAGTCAAATAAAATTTTAAAAATAATGTGTTAAAAAAATTTTGATATCCAAATAACATTAAAAAAATGGGTTAAAATTAAAAAATATGACATCGTTTATTTCAATTTTAAATTTTGGAATATCTGCTTGAAAATTAATTAAATTTCAAAAGTTTCAGATAAATTCTTTTGAAATTTTAAGCATATATTCTTGAATATTCTGATTTCAGGAAAAGGAAAAAATAGTATCATTTCTAAAATACCCAAAAAAGTCAACTGAAATTTTTAATATATTTTATAATATCAATCTATTCTCGAAACAAGTATCAAGAATTTTCTACATATAATAGTTTTTACTTATTAAAACTCACATTTTGTGTTTGTCAACTAATAGTATCTTATCTGCCCAAGACTTTTTTCTGCATAATTAAATCATTGATTGAAATAAATGAAATTGTGAATTGTCGAACTTGTGCGTTTGGACAATGATTTCATGGTTAAACTTTAGACATTCATATCGTGACAGTTTGAAATCTTATCATAGTTTTTGGTATGTAATTTGAATATGATTCACAATATTCACTTGCGCACATTAGAAACGTGGATTTGTCAGCGATATGTCGTCATTCATTCAATTGGCAGCTTGGCGACAAAGTTTGATAAGCTCTAAGCGTGTATGAATTTGAAAAATATAGTACATATAAAACAAGTTGAGGTCTTTGTAGATTTCTCACTTAAGATAAGCAAATTGTATGCCGTTTGTTCATTAAAAGATACGTAAGTATCTAAGAAGTATCAAATCACTTTGAACACTTAGTTCGACCTTTTTCACACTCACAATCGGAAGTAGATAATGTTTAAATAAAAATCGACTATAATTTGTGAATTTAACAAATGAACCTTGTGATTAGAATTTATTTCATACACCTGATTTCATTTATTGTGCTCTCCACTTTAATAAATTTCTTGGAATTATTTATTCACTTCTTTCCATTTTTTTTGGGTTTTTCGTTTTTTGACTGGGGTAAACAAACTTAATTTAAATGGGCTGATGCTGATGTTGTTGCGATCAAAGTCCAACATTTCGATTGCTTTGATTGTGGTGTGGGGGCTGGTGCTTTTGACCACGTTAGCACTCAATTGGCCTAAACTGAGTTGTTCAATTGTGTTTTTGGGCAAGGTTAGGACCACATTTTAAGTGAACTGTGATTACTTAGTCCAATGTTGAGACAGTTTAGTACATAATAAATTAAATGATTAGTTCTTTAAAAATATGAATCCCTTTTTCCTGGAAATTATTACAAATTGATTTCAAAAGAATCGAAATTTATTATCACTCATAATTCTCAAATATCTTGGAGCCTTAATTCAGAATTTTTATCCACTTCATCCACAATAATAATTCTATTCACATTTAACTATCTAAATAATAATACATAATTGTTTGGAATTAATTTAATGAACTTTAAATCATATAATCGTAATACTTTTTTTATTAAGATACTTTTTTTTCTGGTTCTTTAAAATATGAATTAGAATTTTAATGTCCATTTTAACTAAAATTCTCTTAAAATTAAAAACTTATTAATACCATATAAAGACTTTTAACCCTTAGTTTTTTATCCATATCAAAATTCTGCAAAATCAAACATTAAAATAAATGTAATGATATCATTTCCTTTTCCTCTTATAATGACTAATAACAAATTTTGCCAAATATGTATTGTCCTTTAAGCCAGATAATTGCTTAAGATGGTTATATTTTTTTTTTAGTTGATAGATTTGCGATTCATAAATATTTTCGCTCATTCATGATACTGAAATGTTCCAACGTAGTTTGTTTTGATAAGTGATCGAACCATGTGATTATCGTTTATTGGCCCAAAGTGCTTTTCTAGGAAAATGCCGACAATAAATATAGTAATAACAATTAGAAAACTGTCACAAGTTGCATTGATGAAACGGCAAAACAACAGGAAAACAACGAGTGCCATTCATTGGCCAATTGCAATAAAATCTGGCCAGAACCTGAACAACATTTAACATTTAAGTGGGTCTGTTATCATGACGCCGTTAAGGAACGTGGCGAGATATCGCATGGAAATGAGTCAAACATCGATGATGATGCAGGTGTCTAAGAAAAAATACGAACATAACATAAAAAGGGTAAGCCCCGAAAGAAAACAGGAAGTTGATAGGTTTTTGATAGGTTTAAGGCGGAAATATGATTGGATGGTCTAAACAAAGGTTACTTTAAGGAAACAGATAAGATAGATATAAGATAGATAGGTTCGACAGGGAACATATATTATAGAGACAAGATATAAAATAAAAAAAAAAATTAATTTATAATAAATATATTAAAAAATAAATACAAACTAATATAAATAAATAATAAAAAACAATTGCAATAATAAAATATAAAATATAAGTATTAAAATATATGAAATACTTAAAAAATATTAATTAATTGAAGATTGAACAATATCTTATAAAAAAAATTGACTTAAATTAAAATTTTTAAATATTTATTGATTTTATTTAGTTAAGTGAATTATGGAATATATTTTAAAAAGTCCAGATACAGAATAGAATTGGATATCATATAAAATATACATCTGTTAAAGGATAGATTAAAGATTGACTTAAATTTGATGTAGGATAAGTATAAGAAATCTTAGATGAAAGCTAAACTAATTTACTGAATTGGATATTTTTGTAGCCTAGATTCAACATATAAAAGTTTTAATATAGAATACAGATATATTTTAAGTAAGCTCTGTACATTTCTTCTCTTTTTGATTGTAAGAATTTAGCACAATTCGAAACGACAGTCATAGTTCCTTAGCTTTTTTAAATTCCCTGCATATTCCTCAGTTTCAGTCTATCGCTATATGTATTTCCTAACTTTACATTAAAGCAATCCATTATAATTTGGCACACTGTTAATTATTTATGAATATTATATGTCTCTTAAATGTTTTTGTTCTCCAATGGCAATCAGTAATTTGTTTAGCATTATTTTCTAAAGCTGATGAACTGTAAATGGGTTAATTTGTCTTAGTTACTAAGTCAAAATTGTTTAATGCCCCATTGCGATGGGGCGTGTCAATTATGTTAAGTTCGTTATAAGCCAAAAACAAATCCCCCAGCTCTGGCACTTAACGAATGGGGCGCCAATCGGGCCATTATTCAAAAGAGGGCGGAGATTTTGGAATTTCTAAATACAATTTGACATATATCGATTGGCGCTAGCTGCCAAGCAAATGTTTTGTTTGGTTTTGCATTAAATATAATTAATATTTAATATTTATGCGCAGTACGTGGACTTTTAACTAAACTTCAATTAGCATTTTTTAAGCTGCATGCTAAAAATATCAAAGTAAACACAAGTATTTCTATTTCTATTGTCATTTTGTATGTATAATAAATAAGCCCAACTAAATGTATCACCCTGACCAAATAAATACATTTTAAAAATAAACAAATATGTACTCGCAATTCCCCTGAACTCGTTGTTTCTAGAAGGTCTTCAAATCAAATGCTCCTCACACCTTTTTTTACCTGTTTACCTGTCCATGCATCTTATCAATATTTACATATAACTATGGACACTTGGATTGAGTGTGTTATACAATTTTCGCTATAAATTTATGTTAAATCGTCAAGGCAAATGCAAGTCATACAGTAGTCAATGGCTAACAAGGCCTGTAAATTATCATTAGTAATAGGTAATTGGTATTTGCTGGTAATTGGGTTTGTTAAATTATAAACCGTGCTTATGAAATTGATATTATATTATTGCTAAAAGCGTTAAAATTCCCATTTTTATGCATTTAAAAATTATTTGAAATTCACATTATATAGTTGTAGACATAAATATTCAATTTTCATTCAATTAAACTTGACATACTTTGGGGAAGATAATTTTATTTGCACAAATATTAACGTTAGTTTAATTTAAGGTGTTATATTAACAGCATGTTAATTATTTAACATTATGTGTAACATATTTAAAGCTTGCTGACTTTTAGAACTAGGAATTTGCCTAGAAATATTGTACATTCATAAGTATTTAAAGAGCTGATTCATTGACTATATTTTGGAAATTTAAGTTCATTAATTATTTGTCCAAATATTTCCGCTGCTCAAACTGTAAACAGTCTACAGTTCGTTCCCATTTTTTTTGTTAGTAGTATTGAATAAAATTTCCCAGTCTCATTTAAGCGCATTATAAAGTTAAACTAGTTAGGATGAGATACATATGGAAGTACCAAAAAAAAATAGAAAAAAATAGATCCGAAAAAGAGAAATGGGTCTTGTCATTTCTGAACATTTCCGCTGCACTACTCTATGTAACTCTTCCTCTTCCTGCCCGATTCAAGTAATAATAGAACATGACTTGGTAGCTGCGTTTTACGCACATTTAAATGGTATTAACAATTATGCGGCCTAATGTCGATACAAGCATGGAAATTTGTTGCTATCTTCTGGGCCATTTTGTGTAGTTGTATTTATTGTGTGATTATTATTATTTATTTTTATATGATTACCGTCTGGCGGCAGCTCCCGTCTCTCTCTCTCTCTCTCTCTCTCTCACTTTTTCTTCTCGCATTCTCGCTTTGCTACTGTTCGACGGCTTTTTGTTCGTGCTTTGTAGCTTAAATGGTCAAAAACATCAGGTAGATGACTTGTAATTATAATGGCCCCTCTCTCTATGTGCCGACTTTGTGCCTAGAGCCGCGTGTTGAGCTGAGGAATTTAATGCGACGTCTTTTGTGGATGTAGTTGCCATATCAATTGATACACTTGCAGAAATTTTAGAGGGAAGTTTGAGCAGAAGTTTAAAAGATGTAATCAAATTTTTATCAAATTCAATTTTTATATTTTAACGCTAAAATACATAGTTGTTATGTTAATTGATAATAACAAATGGTAAATAATATTTAAAAAATTAATCAAGTCCGGTTAAAGTCTAAAAATCAATAATCAATCAATCAATCCAATTGCCATATCAATTAGAGCACTTAACGAAATAATGGTGGAATATTAATTGAATGAATTGAATAGTAAAATAATTCAAAGAGATTTAAATGAATTTTAAAACTCAATACAAATCTGTCTTTCCTCTTATTAGCTTAGAAATTTGAGTATAATTTAGCTCTTTAAGAGTATAAAATTAAACAAGACTCTTTCGTTTAAATAACACCATTCATATTATATAAATAGACTATTTTTCACAGTGTATCCCAGAAAGAATCACAATGATTTCTTGCTGTTGCTGTTGCTCTTTTACACTGCCTAGCAATTATATTATGTATATTCGGTTCAATTGCCTGACTTATTCACAGCTACCTTCAAATCGTTTGTCGACAGCCTCAAATTCAGCTTCTTCGTCTTGGTCAACTTCCCCCCTCCAACTCCACCTTTGCCCTCCCCAACTCTTCTCCTTCAATTGCTCCGATAAGCTAAACAAAAGTAGGAATGATTAGGCATTTTCTGATTATAATTCAACGTCAAGTCATGACGCTGTTCATGTTGTTGTTTTTGTTGTTGTTACCGTTGTTGTCATTGTTGTTTCTGTTATTGTTGTCAGGTGCGACTTTTAGGCCGCAACTAAAATTGAACTAATTAAAATGACAAAAAACTCGTCTGAGATGATTAACTGAAGCTATTGGCAACTTCAACTTCACATGTCCATCAAACTTTGCGCGCCCAATGAGTTTGCATAAATTGCATTTTTATTCTATGTTTATACCCTGTAATTTATGAAAAATAGACAACGTGTTGTAGTTGTGGTATTTGACTCTTTAAAGTGTGTATTGATTAGTCTTAGCCAAGCTGAGTTTATTTTTAAGATTTTAATTTAATATTTTATAGCTTTTGAAATATTTATTTTGCATTTTAATTTGTTTTTCTTTAAATTTAAAATATTTGGTCTATTAAATTTTTTATTAGAGGGTACTTTTTAGTCTATTTCTTTTAAATTAAATGTTTAACCATGTTTTTATTTTGTTTATTTAATTAGTTTCTTGGCATTTTAAGCTGAAAATATGATTATTGGATTGGGAAAAAATTCTTTTAGAACTTTGCATTGATAATTATTATTATTATAACAGAAGTTGGAGGAGATTGGAAGAAGTTGGAATTTTTTGTACAGCTTAAAGCTAATTATTTATATTTTTTCAAATTTTCACAAAAAAAAATCTTATACAAATTTTAAAACAAAATTCAATAAGATTACTAAATATTAGACTTGTAAATGTATTACAATTTTTGTAAAAAAATTTAATTTTTTACTTATAAAAATTTACAAAAAAGCTTAAGAACTATATAACTTAATATTAAATTTAAATTGTATTTAAATTGTTAGTTTCCAAATGAAAATATTGAAAAAAAAAATTAAATTTAAATAACTTAATATTAAATTTAAAATGTTTTTTAATTGTTAGTTTCCACATGGAATTTGTTCACTTATATAAATAAAACTATACAATTAGATATGTATGTTAATATTAAATTTAAAATTGTCTTTAAATTGACAGTCAACCAAGGAATCTTTTCACTTATAAGGATTTTTAATATGCAACTAATTAATAAGATTGCCAAATATTGAATTTAAAATGTATTTAAATGTTAAACGACTTATTGCAGGCAGTTTCAGCGGAAACTTGACGAATCGGAGGGCGATTATTTAAATTGCGAACTGAATGTGGGTAGCTGCTGTGGTTGCTATCTATCTATGTTGGTGAGGTGTATGCTGCTGCTGTCACGGTTGTTGATGTAAACATTGATTATGCCATTGTTGCTAGCAAACTACTATCAGCAACAGCAACAGCAGCATCGACAGCAGGTTGCTAGTGCAAGAGTCAGCATCAACGGCATGTTACTTGAATACAAAAACGCCTGCAACACAAATCAAAGCAACAGCAGCAGCAGCGGCAGCAACAGTCACAGCAGCAGCAATCGTAGTCGACGACAGCAGCAGCAGCAGCAGCAGCTGGCAAAAGCGGAAGCACTAACAATGTCAACGCCAACAACAACAAGCAAATACAAAATCAATAGCGATGCCACAGACAACACAACAGCAGCAACATTGCTCTATCATCATCATAATCATCTCAACCATCATCATCATCATCCGCTTCAACATCATCATCACCAGCAGCAGCAGCAACAGCAACAGCAGCAGCAACAGCATCATCATCTCCAACAGCAGCAGCAGCAACAACAACAACTGCAACAACAGCAATTGTTGTTGCAACAGCAACTGTTGCAGCAACATGTGGCCAACAACTCGCCATTGCAACATCTGAGCAATTTGTTTGGGCAACATTTGCCTACGCACAGTCTGCAACATTTGATAACCGCCGAGTATTGGCAGCAACAACGTTGCACCTCAGCAACATCCACGCTGGCAGCAGCAATTAAAAGCGAGCCAACAACTCAATCGCCAGCTCCATCGCCATGCCCATCCCCATCACCAGCGTCAGCAGCAACAATTGCAACAACAACAACAGCAGCAACAACAGCAACAGATGATGATGCATCTCTGTTCAGCTTCACGCCGCAGCAACACGTCAATTTTGCCGCCTCATTAGTCGCATTACAACAAAATGATGCAGCGCCCGAGGCGACAGCAACAACAACAGCAGCCCCAGCGGCAACATCACCAACAACAACGGCAACAATATCGCCGGCGCCAGCAACCACAACAGCAACAAGCAATGCCAATGATGATGACAACAACATGCAAAATGCTGGCGGTAAGTTTGAAGTTACCTTTGCATACATACATATATTTCATATACATACCGACTGACAGTTTGGCTTTAACGAGGTCTGTTTGAGTAGTTTAAGTAACTCGCACATTTTGGGAGTATTTTTTATGAATATTTCTGTTGTTTTATTGAACTAGGAGATGAAATTTAAATGTTATTCCTAGAATTTAATCCGGAATATTCATATATTTATTTTTATTTAAATACACTTAAAAAGTTTTTTTTAATGCCCATAACTTTGTCAATCAAATTTGTTTTTGATTTAAAAAAAAGTGACATTTTTCCAAATGTTTTGAATAAGTTTAAAATCCTTATAACTTTGTCGAAAGTTTCGAAACTGAACCAATTTCTATTGTTTCGCCTCTAAATAGGTTCTGCATACAAATTTTAATTCTTTTAAATATTTTATTGTTTTCAGCACTGTCCACTTTTTTCATACTTGCCCCTTGAGAGTTTTTCAAAAACTTAAAAATGTAAATGCAGAATCAATTCATTTACATTTTGTCCAGTTGCAAAATTTTATATATTTTTTTAATATTTTCACGCTCCTAAAAAATGATAAAAACTAAACCTTTTCAAAATGTTGATTTTATGTTAAGTTGACCCTTATAACAGTTATTGATCTCATAAATTCCTATATTCCTTCAAATATCCTAAAAACAATTCAGTGCAACTCTCGCTTACATATTTTTTGAATATTGCAATCTCATTTCCATTTCCTGTCCGGTCACGCTCCTGTTTTGAGCCGCACTGACATCGTGTGTGTCTTTGATTTATGATGCGGCCTTTTGCTTCATTCATAAATGAAATTACCATCTACTCCTCACGCCCCTTAACCTGTCTTTAACTTCCATCCCCCCTCTCTCTCTCTGTCTGTTCGGTTATAAGCCCTATTCAAACGGCGTTATTCGGACTGTGTCGTGTCATCTGCGAGTTGAACTCATTTTCATACTTATCATTAGCCTCATCAGCAGACACGTTGTTGTTGTTGTTGTTGCTGTTGTTGTTGTTGTTGCCTGAGTCAAGTTGCTGCTGCACTTCCGTCCTGCTGAGCGCTGAGCAACATCATTATTATCATTCATTCATTCGTTCAACGAACGCCAACGCGATATTTTCCAGGCCTCTCATCAACCAATCGTCTGCTCGACTTCTGTTTCCTCTCTCTTGCTTTTGGCCCTGATTTACTTCTGCTTCCTCTCTTCTTCCTCTTCTTCCTCACAAAATTATTACTTATGTCTGCACGCAATATTTGTTGGTTTTTGGGCTATCGGAGGAGCAAACTGACATGGCATGAAACCGTCATGCATAATATGAGCATTCTATGGCCACGTTTTGAATATTTGTTGGTCTGATAAATGACTTGATTGTTGACGGACACCACAACAATAACAACAACACACAACAAATTTACATAGCACAACATGCCGCGAGGTGTTTCGAAAACGAGCTCAGGAAATGATATCATTTAAATAAATATCGCATGTTATATACATACATATAGTAGTACTCCCCATATATTTATATAGAGCGATAACAATCGTATCGCATCGTCGTTATGTAGATTTATTCGTTATTCGTTGGTCGCCTTAAGGCCATCCGACAATTTACAATTCGTGCCATTTTATGAGCATTCAATCAATTAAAATTTATTCACTTTTTGTTCAGTTCACGAAATGAAATCAAAATGGTTTGTGGTTGAGCTTAAAAATAATGAATGATTCTTGAGCAAATCAAAATCTTATATCTTTTCTTAAAAAAAATGGTTTAGAAATGTTTTATAATTAAATTAAAATGAGAAAGGAACATATATGATATATAAATAAAATTTTGTAATTTAATTAAATTACCGTAGAAAAAATAGGTAACTTTTTGAAAAGTTTTTACAAGTTGAGACATTAATATTGAAAAATATTGAAGATCATATTTACATATCTTGTAATTTACTCATCTCATTAATCTAACAATCTTTTTTTCATTTTAATGCAATTTTAAATCTCAAGAAAATTTTTTAATCATTTCTTTTTATATACACATTTTTATAATACTGATATTTGAATTTTTTTGTTTTTTCATTCATCTTAACAATAAATAATTTTTTTTGCCACCATAAAAGTAAAGTTTAATGCAATTTTAACCACGATCAAATTTTTTAATAATTGTTTTTATTTTTTATGATATTTAAATAAATAATAATATATCTTTCTTTTTATATTGTTTTTGCACTTTCCCCGCATTAATCAGAAATCTGTAAATCAAATCTAAAGCATATAAAAAAAGCTGCCAATTGAAGGCCGCGTTAATTATGCAGCTGAGAGAGAGAAACCTCTTTGTAACACTCCGAATTGAAAAGGCGAATCATTAATAACTAGCCGTAAAACTGTTATAATCACGTCAAACGTGTTCAAAGGTGGCTCAAACTCAGCCCAGCCTCTGTTAGAGGCATGCAAAAGGTGTCAAAAGTAACCTCCATTCTCCCTCTCGCTCTCCCACTCTCTCTCTCTAACACAGACATCTAACAAATTGCTGTAAGCTGTAAGCACGTGGATAATTGATGAGCGCCGTTGTGGCTGCCACTGTTGCACCTAGGCAACATTTTGTGGCAGCTACATCTACAACTAAAGCAACAAATTCAGCTCAGCTCAGTTCAGAGCACACCTCTTCCATTGGCATTTAGCATAATTTCAAGTGCTTTTGTACTCGACTCTATACCATAATTATACCATTTGTTAAGGCCGCTCTGACGGCAGACTTCTAACTAATTTGAATATAATTTCATAGAATATTACTTACACACAGAAAAAAATTATTATAAAATTCAAATTTAAAGTTCTTAATTTTAGCATTTTTTTTTAAGTAAGAATTTGGAAAATTTTAGACATAATGTGCATAAAAAAATGTAAAAAAATCTAAAACATTTAATTTAATTTAAAAAATTCTCAAAAAAAATTTGTGTGGAGCAGGAATTAAAAATCTTACTTAAAAATTGAAAAAAATGTAAAACATTTGATTTAATTTAAAAAAATTCTCAAAGAAAATTTTTGTGGAGAAGGAATTAAAACATCATACTTAAATCACATATTTTGTACTTGGTTTAAGGAAATTCCGGAAATACGGAGCTTTTGACACCGCATCGTATTTATTTTATCACGGAATCACTTATTATTTTTCTCTGTGTATAGTTATTTATTGCTTAATCCTTCTGGTTTTGAGTTGAGAACTGAGAACTCGTGCCGTGCTCTATCTCATCTCTCTCTCTTGTCTCTCTTATGCAAATTCTTTTTTAATAACCCAGGCGCACTTTTCGAACTCAAAGTTGAATTTGAATTCCCCTCACTTCTCTCTTCTGACTTTTTTCTTCTCAGCATCTCAGTCTTTTGTTCCTCATTTGCCGCTGATTGCAGTCTGAGTTCCAAGTGCCGAGTCTCTTCATTCACCATTCTATTGTCTGTCTGACTGACTGTGCGGCTGACGCCTTTTGCTTTTATGATTTGATTATTATTAAAAATGATAAATGAAGATGAGCCCACGGCTCGACTCGACTCGACTCGAGAGTGCAGTAGCAATTTGGCATCATCAGAGCTTGAAGCTTGAAGCTTCAAGTCTGACTGATAGGTTTCTTTTTTCGAGCTACCTGAAACTGATTCTCAGTTGTTTAGTTTGTAACGGATATTGCCAGAGCGACATTGAACAGAGTTGAATAGATATTTAAAGGATGAGATGTAGAGTACGAATAATGAACAAAGTGGAATATATCGTTTTGTAGTTACCTTTAAGAAAGATCATTAGAGAGTAGCAAATTCAAAGTTAATAATCTAGCAAATTACATTTAATACATTTAAATTTAAATAAATTGAAATAAAAAAAAAAAAAACAAAAATTACGAACTTTAAATTTCATATTAACAATTTGTTATTCAAATTCCATATTATGGATTAATATTCTTAAACATATTAAGGAGTTGTATTTTTCTCCTTAATATGTTTAAGAATATTATATAAAAATATTTTGAATATGAAATTAAAAGTTCGTAATTTTTGTATATTTAAAAAATTTTTTTTTCAACTGCTTACAGTTAACATTTAATTAAATAAATAAATAAAAAAAAATGTATGCACGAAAATTCGTATTATTATTTAAACACAATTGTAAGCTGTAACTCTAAGTTAAACGCATAAATATAACTATTTTTTTTTACTTAAATGTAATTTAATTTGTATTCATTCGTTCAGTGCAATCTTCATATCTTACTCATTATTTTAAAATATTTAAAACATAAGCTCAACCCAATTTTCCAAACTACTTATTCCAACTCCCAGTCCAACTTCGACTTTTTACGAGCACAAGCACTATAATTATTTATTGTCATTTAACTGTGGCTAGTACTTAACGTAATTAACTTTATAGCCAGTTAAGTAAAACTCCCACACACTTAAAAAAAAAAACGCTCAAAACATATTTTATTTTTGTGTGCTGCCAAAAATTAAAGCAAGTTTCGCATGAGAGAAAAGCAGCAAATCAAAAAAGTTCCCAGGCCCGATGCCTAAGCATGCATAATTTTAATTTATTTGTAGCATAACAACAACAACAACAAATGGCCAACTAATAAAAGTAAAAAGGCAACAGCGAAAAGCAGGCAAAACGTGGCCAAGAGAGGAATATTTATGGAAATACCTTCGGGGCGGAGCTCCCGAATTGCGAAAACGTTGATCAAATTTTGCGAGATAAGCGACGCTGCCAGACGCGGCCCAAAACGATGTGGCTAAAACGGGAGAGGGGGTAAAGAGAAGAGGAGAAAGGAGAAGAGAGCTGATGATGGTGATGGTTATGGCCAAGAGCTCGGCATGCATATGAGCTCAAGTTGGTGCTGGAGTCGAAGTTGAAGTTGAAGTTGAAGCTGAAGTTGAAGCTGAAATTGAAGCTGTGGCATCATCTTTACACTCAGAAAAAAGGTCAAGTACTTAGTACATTTCTAACTTGATTTCTCACTAAGTTTGAAATTAGTGAAGTCAAGTATTTCAATCTTATTTTAGTATTGTCAAACTCGAAATTACTTTAAATCGTTCTAAATTTAAGAACAATTAAAACTTGATTCAAGTCCTTTTAATTCTGGAACTGAGAACAAAAACATTTTAAAATATTAACAAGGTACTTGATTTAAGCATACTGCAGACTTAAATTAGAAATTATTCTGCTTTAAGTTCTTAAGGCCATTCAAGCTGATCCTCATAGCAGGCAAGTTAGAACCATTTGAGAATTCTAAGCAAGCGAATGCTAAAAATCAATAAGAATTAAGGAAGCTGGTTTTAAATTTGTACAAACTTGATCTGTGAGTCACACCTGAGTCCCGAACTTGTGTTAAGAATTTTTTAACAAATTTCAAGTAATTTTAGCAGAAAAGTTAGAACCATTTGGGAATTCTAAGCAAGCGAATGCTAAAAAGCTATAAAAATGATAGAATTTAATTTAAAATTTTCACAAACTTGATCTGTGAGTCGAGCCTGCGTCCCGAACTTATATTAAGAATAATGGTAATCATTTCTAGTAATTTTAAAGTTTTTCTTGATTCAAGATTCGTTGCTCTTATATCAAGATAGTTTTATTCTCATTTTCAGTAAATCGTACTTATAACAAGAATAAATTTTAAGTATCGAATATACTTGATTCAAGTTCATTATAACTTATTTCTAGTGCGGCTTTTTTTTCTCAGTGTACCTTACAACGTCATCAGTTTTTCGAAGGCGTTGCCAAAGAGCAACCGCGCAGTGGCGACTGTGGGAACTCATGTTGCATGCTGCACACATACAACTCTCTCTTTCCCTCTCTCTGTCTCTCTTTCTCTCTCACACACCCCGCCCTGTCCCGCCCCATATATGAAGATATCGTGCCTCGGAAATCTGCATTTTGCTGCAACTCAACGTTTTTCTCAACTCAACTCAACTCAACTCGTTTGCATTTCGTTGGTTGCCGTTCAGATTGGTTGTCTGTAATCTCTGCGCCAGTTGAAGACTTGAACTTGTCCGTTGCACTTGATGAACGCGACTGCAACTGTTGTTGCTGCCACAAATGTTGTTGTTGTTACTGTTGCTGCTGACGGTAGTCGTGCTTTGGTTATAAAAATTGAAGCCGCCATTAAATTCTGACAGTTGTCAGGCTTTCAAGACGATCCTCAGTCTCAGGTTTCATTTAAGTAGTTGTTGTTCCTTCTGGTCCCCTTGCCAACTTGCCACCTTGCCCCTTGTTGCCTCCTCGCTGCTTAATGGCTGCTGTGTTTGGGGCAATGGCTGTTGATGAACTGCTTTGTGCACTGTGTGCTATGGTTTTGAGCATTGAACTTGCCTCTCAACGGCAATTTGCAACTTGCAATTCGCAAACTTGCAACTTGCATCCTCAAACTGCCCTCAACAAGCCTTTTAGCTGGTAATAGTTTGGCCTAATGACTGCAACTCGTCTAACAGCGTAATGGCCAGTTGATGATTATTATTTTTTAGGCATGTTTCTAGTCTAAACCCTTAACTGGAAAGTCTTCCTAGAAAAGTTCAGTTTATGATAGAGCTTGACAATTATAATGGAAAAATGTTAAAACAAAATTTCTAAATTATTAGATTATTAATTCGATGTTATCTCAATATTATTAAATTCAAAGCCACATTAAAATAGAGAAAAATATTTATTTTAAAATATTTATTTTAGCAAGTCAAATTTTTAAAATTATGAAGACCATAAATACAAGACAAGATTAAAGTTTAGAACAGTCGTATTTAGGAAGATTTCTCCCTTTTGAACACTAAAAAATTATTGTTTTTTTTAGTCAATACACAAAATATAATTTAAAATAATTTATATAATTTTTTTTTATTTCTAAATTGAAAGCTCACTGAACTTTCCATACTCCAAGTATTAAGAAAATGTATACATGTATATTTTAAGAAAAGTACTCTTTTTTTATATTAATAAATATTTGTTAATTTCACGATCTCGAAATAATATTGTGATAAAAATTGAATAATTATTTAATAGAAATCGAAAATGTTCTTTTTTCTTGATTATTGAAGATAATTTAAATAATCTTTTCTTATTTGTTAATTGAAAGATCCTTGAACTTTCCATACATATATTTTTAGAAAACTTCTCTGTTTTGTATATACATAAATATTTGATAATTTCTAGATCTCGAAATAAAATTAGAATAAAAACTTAATAATGTTTTAATAGGAATTGAAAATGTTCTCCTTTTTGCATAATGATAAATTCTTGATTATTTTTAGAACTTGAATATAAAATTTTAATTACAACTTATTATTGTTTTAATAGGAGCTAATCTTACTTATTGGACTGATTGTTAAAAAATACTAATAATAAGATCGTAAACTAGTATTAAAGTTCTTCTTTTATGAAACTATAAGTTTGCGTTAGTCTGTTAACACTGTACAGGAAGATCAGCATACGGATTATCACCTGCTATATGCGAAACAAACTGACTGATCAATCATTTGGCTTGAAATTAGCCACGCAGCAGGCAATAAAGTCAATAAACTGGCGCCAAACAACAACAACACTTCAAAACAACAACAACAACAACAATAAAGACAACAACAAGTGCGAGGGTTAAAGTCGCAACGTTGCAAAGTCTTTTGGAAATGTGTTGAAAAGTAATAAAAATGTTGGCACAATTTTATAGCCACAAAGCGACTTCAACAAAAGAGTTGAGGGAGCCAAAAGGAAAAGGAGAGAAAAGA